>CAWVNZ010000579.1:0-73078 GCA_963930735.1 Dioctria linearis
AATTTTAATTCCGCCAGGGATTGCCTTTTCTATAGTAAATTTTTCAAAAAATAATTTTTGCTGTCGCAAATTTTAATATACGACAGGGATTGCGATTTCTATAGCAAATATTTCAAAAATTAATTTTTTGCTATCGCAAATTTTAATTGCGCCAGGGATTGCCTTTTCTAGAGTAAATTTTTCAAAAATTACATTTTTACTGTCGCAAATTTTAAATACGCCAGGGATTGCCTTTTCTATAGTAAATTTTGCAAAAAATTATTTTATACTGTCGCAAATTTTAAATACGCCAGGGATTGCCTTTTCTATAGTAAATTTTGCAAAAAATTATTTTATACTGTCGCAAATTTTAAATACGCCAGGGATTGCCTTTTCTATAGTAAATTTTACAAAAAATAATTTTTTGCTGTCGCAAATATCAATTACGCCAGGGATTGCCTTTTCTATAGTAAATTTTTCAAAAATTAATTTTTTACTGTCGCAAATTTTAATTACGCCAGGGATTGCCTTTTCTATAGTAAATTATTCAGAAAATAGTTTTATACTGTCGCAAATTTTAAATACGCCAGGGATTGCCTTTTCTATAGTAAATTTTTCAAAAATTAATTTTTTATGTCGCAAATTTTAAATATGCCAGGGATTTCCTTTTCTATAGTAAATTTTTCAAAAATTTATTTTTTACTGTCGCAAATTTTAAATACGCCTGGGATTGCCTTTTCTATAGTGAATTTTCCAAAAATTAATTTTTTACTGTCGCAAATTTTAAATACACGCCAGGGATTGCCTTTCTATAGTAAATTTTGCAAAAAATATTTCTATACTGTCGCAAATTTTAAATACGCCAGGGATTGCCTTTCCTATAGTAAATTATTCAAAAAATAATTTTTTACTGTCGCAACTTTTAATTGCGCCAGGGATTGCCTTTTCTATAGTAAATTTTTCAAAAAAACTTTTTACTGTCGCAAATTTTAAATACGCCAGGGATTGCCTTTTCTATAAGTAAAGTATAATTTTTCAAAAAATAATTTTATACTGTCGCAAATTTTAAATACGCCAGGGATTGCCTTTTCTATATCAAATTATTAAAAACATAATTTTATACTGTCGTAAATTTTAAATACGCCAGGGATTGCCTTTTCTATAGTAAATTATTCAAAAAATAATTTTTTACTGTCGCAAATTTTAAATCCGCCAGGGATTGCCTTTTCTATAGTAAATTATTCAAAAAGTAATTTTTTACTGTCGCAAATTTTAAATACGCCAGGGATTGCCTTTATATAGTAAATTTTGCAAAAAATATTTTTATACTGTCGCAAATTTTAAATACGCCAGGGATTACCTATTCTATAGTAAATTATTCAAAAAATAACTTTTTACTGTCGCATATTTTAAATACGCCAGCGATTGCCTTTTCTATAGTAAAGTTTGCAAAAAATTATTTTTTACTGTTGCAAATTCTAAATACGCCAGAGATTGCCTTTTCTATAGTAAATTTTTCAAAATTAATTTTATACTGTCGCAAATTTTAAATACGCCAGCGATTGCCTTTTCTATAGTAAATTTTGCAAAAAATTAGTTTTTACTGTCGCAAATTTTAAATACGCCAGGGATTGCCTTTTCTATAGTAAATTTTTCAAAAAATAATTTTTTATTGTCGCAAATTTTAAATTCGCCAGGGATTGCCTTTTCTATAGTAAATTATTCAAAAAATAATTTTTTACTGTCGCAAATTTTAAATACGCCTGGAATTGCCTTTTCTATAGTGATTTTCCAAAAATTAATTTTTTACTGTCGCAAATTTTAAATACGCCAGGGATTGCCTTTTCTATAGTAAATTTTTCAAAAATTAATTTTTTACTGTCGCAAATTTTAAATACGCCAGGGATCGCCTTTTCTATAGTAAATTTTTCAAAAATTCATTTTATACTGTCGCAAATTTTAATTCCGCCAGGGATTGCCTTTTCTATAGTAAATTTTTCAAAAAATAATTTTTTATTGTCGCAAATTTTAAATTCGCCAGGGATTGCCTTTTCTATAGAAAATGTTTCAAAAAATATTTTTTTATTGTCGCAAATTTTAAATTCGTAAAGGATTGCCTTTTCTATAGTAAATTTTTCAAAAAATAATTTTTTATTGTCGCATATTTTAAATACGCCAGCGATTGCCTTTTCTATAGTAAATTATTCAAAAAATAATTTTTTACTGTCGCAAGTTTTAAATACGTCAGGGATTGCCTTTTCTATAGCAAATTATTAAAAAAATAATTTTATACTGTCGTAAAGTTTAAATAAGCCAGGGATCGCCTTTTCTATAGTAAATTATTCAAAAAATAATTTTTTACTGTCGCAAATTTTAAATACGCCAGGTATTGCCTTTTCTATAGTAAATTATTCAAAAAGTAATTTTTTACTGTCGCAAATTTTAAATACGCCAGGAATTGCCTTTCTATAGTAAATTTTGCAAAAAATATTTTTATACTGTCGCAAATTTTAAATACGCCAGGGATTATCTTTTCTATAGTAAATTATTCAAAAAATAACTTTTTACTGTCGCATATTTTAAATACGCCAGCGATTGCCTTTTCTATAGTAAATTATTCAAAAAATAATTTTTTACTGTCGCAAATTTTAAATACGCCAGGGATTGCCTTTTCTATAGTAAATTTTGCAAAAAATAATTTTTTACTGTCGCAAATTTTAAATACGCCAGGGATTGCCTTGTCTATAGTAAATTTTTCAAAAAATAATTTTTTACTGTCGCAAATTTTAATTGCGCCAGGGATTGCCTTTTCTATAGTAAATTTTTCAAAAAATAATTTTTTATTGTAGCAAATTTTAAATTCGCCAGGGATTGCCTTTTCTATAGTAAATTTTTCAAAAAATAATTTTTTATTGACGCAAATTTTAAATTCGCCAGGGATTGCCTTTTCTATAGTAAATTTTTCAAAAATTAATTTTTTACTGTCGCAAATTTTAAATACGCCAGGGATCGCCTTTTCTATAGTAAATTTTTCAAAAATTCATTTTATACTGTCGCAAATTTTAATTCCGCCAGGGATTGCCTTTTCTATAGTAAATTTTTCAAAAAATAATTTTTTATTGTCGCAAATTTTAAATTCGCCAGGGATTGCCTTTTCTATAGAAAATTTTTCAAAAAATATTTTTTTATTGTCGCAAATTTTAAATTCGCAAAGGATTGCCTTTTCTATAGTAAATTTTTCAAAAAATAATTTTTTATTGTCGCATATTTTAAATACGCCAGCGATTGCCTTTTCTATAGTAAATTATTCAAAAAATAATTTTTTACTGTCGCAAATTTTAAATACGTCAGGGATTGCCTTTTCTATAGCAAATTATTAAAAAAATAATTTTATACTGTCGTAAATTTTAAATAAGCCAGGGATCGCCTTTTCTATAGTAAATTATTCAAAAAATAATTTTTTACTGTCGCAAATTTTAAATACGCCAGGGATTGCCTTTTCTATAGTAAATTATTGAAAAAGTAATTTTTTACTGTCGCAAATTTTAAATACGCCAGGAATTGCCTTTCTATAGTAAATTTTGCAAAAAATATTTTTATATTGTCGTAAATTTTAAATACGCCAGGGATTACCTTTTCTATAGTAAATTATTCAAAAAATAACTTTTTACTGTCGCATATTTTAAATACGCCAGCGATTGCCTTTTCTATAGTAAATTATTCAAAAAATAATTTTTTACTGTCGCAAATTTTAAATACGCCAGTGATTGCCTTTTCTATAGTAAATTTTGCAAAAAATAATTTTTTACTGTCGCAAATTTTAAATACGCCAGGGATTGCCTTGTCTATAGTAAATTTTTAAAAAAATAATTTTTTACTGTCGCAAATTTTAATTGCGCCAGGGATTGCCTTTTCTATAGTAAATTATTCAAAAAATAATTTTTTATTGTAGCAAATTTTAAATTCGCCAGGGATTGCCTTTCCTATAGTAAATTTTTCAAAAAATAATTTTTTATTGTCGCAAATTTTAAATTCGCCAGGGATTGCCTTTTCTATAGTAAATTTTTCAAAAATTAATTTTTTACTGTCGCAAATTTTAAATACGCCAGGGCTCGCCTTTTCTATAGTAAATTTTTCAAAAATTCATTTTATACTGTCGCAAATTTTAATTACGCCAGGGATTGCCTTTTCTATAGTAAATTTTACAAAAAATAATTTTTTATTGTCGCAAATTTTAAATTCGCAAAGGATTGCCTTTTCTATAGTAAATTTTTCAAAAATGAATTTATTACTGTCGCAAATTTTAAACAAGCCAGGGATCGCCTTTCCTATAGTGAATTTTCCAAAAATTAATTTTTTACAGTCGCAAATTCTAAATACGCCAGGGATTGCCATTTCTATAGTAAATTATTCAAAAAATAATTTTTTACTGTCGCAAATTTTAAATACGCCAGCGATTGCCTTTTCTATAGTAAGTTTTGCAAAAAATAATTTTTTACTGTCGCAAATTTTAAATACGCCAGGGATTGCCTTGTCTATAGTAAATTTTTCAAAAAATAATTTTTTACTTTCGCAAATTTTAATTGCGCCAGATGTTGCCTTTTCTATAGTAAATTTTTCAAAAAATAATTATTTATTGTTGCAAATTTTAAATTCGCCAGGGATTGCCTTTTCTATAGAAAATTTTTCAAAAATTAATTTTTTACTGTCGCAAATTTTAAATACGCCCGGGATTGCCTTTTCTATAGTAAATTATTCAAAAAACAAATTTTTACTGTCGCAAATTTTAAATACGCCAGGAATTGCCATTTCTATAGTAAATTTTTCAAACATTAATCTTTTACTGTCGCAAATTTTAAATACGCCAGGGATTGCCTTTTCTATAGTAAATTATTCAAAAACTAATTTTTTACTGTCGCAAATTTTAATTACGCCAGGGATTGCCTTTTCTATAGTAAATTATTCAAAAAATAGTTTTACATTGTCGCAAATTTTAAATACGCCTGGGATTGCCTTTTCAATAGTAAATTTTTCAAAAATTAATTTTTTACTGTCGCAAATTTTAAGTTCGCCAGGGACTGGCTTTTTTATAATAAATTTTTCAAAAAATAATTTTTTGCTGTCGCAAATTTTAATTACGCCAGGGATTGCCTTTTCTATAGTAAATTTTTCAAAAATTAATTTTTTACTGTCGCAAATTTTAAATACGCCAGGGATTGCCTTTTCTATAGTAAACTTTGCAAAAAATAATTTTTTCCTGTCGCAAATTTTAAATACACGTCAGGGATTGCCTTTCTCTAGTAAATTTTGCAAAAAATATTTCTATACTGTCGCAAATTTTAAATACGCCAGGGATTGCCTTTTCTATAGTAAATTATTCAAAAAATAATTTTTTACTGTCGCAAATTTTAATTGCGCCTGGGATTGCCTTTCTGTAGTAAATTTTTCAAAAATTAATTTTTTACTGTCGCAAATTTTAAATACGCCAGGGGTTGCCTTTTCTATAGTAAATTTTGCAAAAAATAATTTTTTACTGTCACAAATTATAAATACGCCAAGGATTGCCTTGTCTATTGAAAATTTTTCAAAAATTACTTTTTTACTGTCGCAAATTTTAAATACGCCAGGGATTGCCTTTTCTATAGTAAATTTTTCAAAAATTAATTTTTTACTGTCGCAAATTTTAAATACGCTAGGGATTGCCTTTTCTATAGTAAACTTTGCAAAAAATAATTTTTTACTGTCGCAAATTTTAATTACGCCAGGGGATTGCCTTTTCTATAGCAAATTTTCCAAAAATTAATTTTTTACTGTCGCAAATTTAAAATACGCCAGGGATTGCCTTTTCTATAGTAAATTATTCAAAAAATAATTTTTTACTGTCGCAAATTTTAATTGCGCCAGGGATTGCCTTTTCTATAGTAAATTTTTCAAAAAGTAATTTTTTACTGTCGCAAATTTTAATTGCGCCAGGGATTGCCTTTTCTATAGTAAATTTTTCATAAAAACTTTTTACTGTCGCAAATTTTAAATACGCCAGGGATTGCCTTTTCTATAGTAAATTATTCAAAAACTAATTTTTTACTGTCGCAAATTTTAATTACGCCAGGGAGTGCCTTTTCTATTGTAAATTATTCAAAAAATAGTTTTACACTGTCGCAAATTTTAAATACGCCTGGGATTGCCTTTTCTATAGTAAATTTTTCAAAAATTAATTTTTTACTGTCGAAAATTTTAAGTTCGCCAGGGACTGGCTTTTTTATAATAAATTTTTCAAAAAATAATTTTTTGCTGTCGCAAATTTTAATTACGCCAGGGATTGCCTTTTCTATCGTAAATTTTTCAAAAATTAATTTTTTACCGTCGCAAATTTTAATTACGCCAGGGATTGCCTTTTCTATAGTAAATTATTCAAAAAACAGTTTTGCACTGTCGCAAATTTTAAATACGCTTGGGATTGCCTTTTCTATAGTAAATTTTTCAAAAATTAATTTTTTACTGTCGCAAATTTTAAATACGCCAGGGATTGCCTTTTCTATAGTAAATTTTTCAAAAATTAATTTTTTACTGTCGCAAATTTTAAATACGCCATGGATTGCCTTTTCTATAGTAAACTTTGCAAAAATAATTTTTTACTGTCGCAAATTTTAAATACACGTCAGGGATTGCCTTTCTATAGTAAATTTTGCAAAAAATATTTCTATACTGTCGCAAATTTTAAATACGCCAGGGATTGCCTTTTCTATAGTAAATTATTCAAAAAATAATTTTTTACTGTCGTAAATTTTAATTGCGCCTGGGATTGCCTTTTCTGTAGTAAATTTTTCAAAAATTAATTTTTTACTGTCGCAAATTTTAAATACGCCAGGGGTTGCCTTTTCTATAGTAAATTTTGCAAAAAATAATTTTTTACTGTCACAAATTTTAAATACGCCAGGGATTGCGTTGTCGATAGAAAATTTTTCAAAAATTAATTTTTACTGTCGCAAATTTTAAATACGCCAGGGATTGCCTTTTCTATAGTAAATTTTTCAAAAATTAATTTTTTACTGTCGCAAATTTTAAATACGCTAGGGATTGCCTTTTCTATAGTAAACTTTGCAAAAAATAATTTTTTACTGTCGCAAATTTTAATTACGCCAGGGATTGCCTTTTCTATAGCAAATTTTCCAAAAATTAATTTTTTACTGTCGCAAATTTAAAATACGCCAGGGATTGCCTTTCTATAGTAAATTATTCAAAAAATAATTTTTTACTGTCGCAAATTTTAATTGCGCCAGGGATTGCCTTTTCTATAGTAAATTTTTCAAAAAGTAATTTTTTACTGTCGCAAATTTTAATTGCGCCAGGGATTGCCTTTTCTATAGTAAATTTTTCAAAAAAAACTTTTTACTGTCGCAAATTTTAAATACGCCAGGGATTGCCTTTTCTATAGTAAATTTTGCAAAAAATAATTTTTTATTGTCGCAAATTTTAAATTCGCCAAGGATTGCCTTTTCTATAGTAAATTTTTGAAAGATTAATTTTTTTACTGTCGCAAATTTAAAATACGCCAGGGATTGCCTTTTCTATAGTAAATTATTCAAAAAATAATTTTTTACTGTCGCAAATTTTAAATACGCCAGGGATTGTCTTTTCTATAGTAAATTATTCAAAAAGTAATTTTTTACTGTCGCAAACTTTAAATACGCCAGGGATTGCCTTTCTATAGTAAATTTTGCAAAAATATTTTTTATACTGTCGCAAATTTTAAATACGACAGGGATTACCTTTTCTATAGTAAATTATTCAAAAAATAACTTTTTACTGTCGCATATTTTAAATACGCCAGCGATTGCCTTTTCTATAGTAAATTTTGCAAAAAACTATTTTTTACTGTCGCAAATTTTAAATACGCCAGGGATTGCCTTGTCTATAGTAAATTTTTCAAAAAATAGTTTTTTACTGTCGCAAATTTTAATTGCGACAGGATTGCCTTTTCTATAGTAAATTTTTCAAAAAATAATTTTTTATTGTAGCAAATTTTAAATTCACCAGGGATTGCCTTTTCTATAGTAAATTTTTCAAAAAATAATTTTTTATTGTAGCAAATTTTAAATTCACCAGGGATTGCCTTTTCTATAGTAAATATTTCAAAAAATAATTTTTATTGTCGCAAATTTTAAATTCGCCAAGGATTGCCTTTTCTATAGTAAATTTTTCAAAGATTAATTTTTTACTGTCGCAAATTTTAAATACGCCAGGGATCGCCTTCTTTATAGTAAATTTTTCAAAAATTCATTTTATACTGTCGCAAATTTTAATTCCGCCAGGGATTGCCTTTTCTATAGTAAATTTTCCAAAAAATAATTTTTTATTGTCGCAAATTTTAAATACGCCAGCATTTGCCTTTTCTATAGTAAATTTTGCAAAAAATTATTTTTTACTGTCGCAAATTTTCAATACGCCAGGGATTGCCTTTTCTATAGTAAATTTTTCAAAATTAATTTTATACTGTCGCAAATTTTAAATATGCCAGGGATTACCTTTTCTATAGTAAATTATTCAAAAAATAACTTTTTACTGTCGCATATTTTAAATACGCCAGCGATTGCCTTTTCTATAGTAAATTATTCAAAAAATAATTTTTTACTGTCGCACATTTTAAATACGCCAGGGATTGCCTTTTCTATAGTAAATTTTGCAAAAAATAATTTTTTACTGTCGCAAATTTTAAATACGCCAGGGATTGCCTTATCTATAGTAAATTTTTCAAAAAATAATTGTTTACTGTCGCAAATTTTAATTGCGCCAGGGATTGCCTTTTCTATAGTAAATTTTTCAAAAAATAATTTTTTATTGTAGCAAATTTTAAATTCGCCAGGGATTGCCTTTTCTATAGTAAATTATTCCAAAAATAATTTTTTATTGTCGCAAATTTTAAATTCGCCAGGGATCGCCTTTTCTATAGTAAATTTTTCAATAATTAATTTTATACTGTCGCAAATTTTAATTCCGCCAGGGATTGCCTTTTCTATAGTAAATTTTTAAAAAAATATTTTTTGCTGTCGCAAATTTTAATTGCGCCGGGGATTGCCTTTTCTATAGTAAATTTTTCAAAAGTAATTTTTTACTGTCCCAAATTTTAATTGCGCCAGGATTGCCTTTTCTATAGTAAATTTTTCAAAAAGTAATTTTTTACTGTCGCAAATTTTAATTGCGCCAGGATTGCCTTTTCTATAGTAAATTTTTCAAAAAAACTTTTTACTGTCGCAAATTTTAAATACGCCAGGGATTGCCTTTTCTATAGTAAATTTTGCAAAAAATAATTTTTTACTGTCGCAAATTTTAAATACGTCAGGGATTGCCTTTTCTATAGCAAATTATTAAAAAAATAATTTTATACTGTCGTAAATTTTAAATAAGCCAGGGATCGCCTTTTCTATAGTAAATTATTCAAAAAATAATTTTTTACTGTCGCAAATTTTAAATACGCCAGGGATTGCCTTTTCTATAGTAAATTTTTCAAAAAATAATTTTTTATTGTAGCAAATTTTAAATTCGCCAAGGATTGCCTTTTCTATAGTAAATTTTTCAAAAAATAATTTTTTATTGTCGCAAATTTTAAATTCGCCAGGGATTGCCTTTTCTATAGTAAATTTTTCAAAAATTAATTTTTTACTGTCGCAAATTTTAAAGACGCCAGGGATCGCCTTTTCTATAGTAAATTTTTCAAAAATTCATTTTATACTGTCGCAAATTTTAATTTCGCCAGGGATTGCCTTTTCTATAGTAAATTTTTCAAAAAATAATTTTTTATTGTCGCAAATTTTAAATTCTCCAGGATTGCCTTTTCTATAGAAAATTTTTCAAAAAATAAGTTTTTATTGTCGCAAATTTTAAATTCGCAAAGGATTGCCTTTTCTATAGTAAATTTTTCAAAAATGAATTTTTTACTGTCGCAAATTTTAAACAAGCCAGGGATCGCCTTTTCTATAGTAAATTTTTCAAAAATTAATTTTATACTATCGCAAATTTTAATTCCGCCAGGGATTGCCTTTTCTATAGTAAATTTTTCAAAAAATAATTTTTTACTGTCGCAAATTTTAACTGCGCCAGGGATTGCCTTTTCTATAGTAAATATTTCAAAAAATAATTTTTTACTGTCGCAAATTTTAAATACGCCAGCGATTGCCTTTTCTATAGTAAGTTTTGCAAAAAATAATTTTTTACTGTCGCAAATTTTAAATACGCCAGGGATTGCCTTGTGTATAGTAAATTTTTCAAAAAATAATTTTTTACTGTCGCAAATTTTAATTGCGATAGAGGTTGCCTTTTCTATAGTAAATTTTTCAAAAAATAAGTATTTATTGTCGCAAATTTTAAATTCGCCAGGGATTGCCTTTTCTATAGAAAACTTTTCAAAAATTAATTTTTTACTGTCGCAAATTTTAAATACGCCCGGGATTGCCTTTTCTATAGTAAATTATTCAAAAAACAATTTTTTACTATCGCAAATTTTAAATACGCCAGGGATTGCCATTTCTATAGTAAATATTTCAAAAATTAATTTTTTACCGTCGCAAATTTTAATTACGCCAGGGATTGCCTTTTCTATAGTAAATTATTCAAAAAATAGTTTTGCACTGTCGCAAATTTTAGATACGCTTGGGATTGCCTTTTCTATAGTAAATTTTTCAAAAATTAATTTTTTACTGTCGCAAATTTTAAATACGCCAGGGATTGCCTTTTCTATAGTAAATTTTTCAAAAATTAATTTTTTACTGTCGCAAATTTTAAATACGCCATGGATTGCCTTTTCTATAGTAAACTTTGCAAAAAATTATTTTTTACTGTCGCAAATTTTAAATACACGTCAGGGATTGCCTTTCTATAGTAAATTTTGCAAAAAATATTTCTATACTGTCGCAAATTTTAAATACGCCAGGGATTGCCTTTTCTATAGTAAATTATTCAAAAAATAATTTTTTACTGTCGTAAATTTTAATTGCGCCTGGGATTGCCTTTTCTCTAGTAAATTTTTCAAAATTAATTTTTTACTGTCGCAAATTTTAAATACGCCAGGGGTTGCCTTTTCTATAGTAAATTTTGCAAAAAATAATTTTTTACTGTCACAAATTTTAAATACGCCAGGGATTGCCTTGTCGATAGAAAATTTTTCAAAAATTAATTTTTTACTGTCGCAAATTTTAAATACGCCAGGGATTGCCTTTTCTATCTTAAATTTTTCAAAAATTAATTTTTTACTGTCGCAAATTTTAAATACGCTAGGGATTGCCTTTTCTATAGTAAACTTTGCAAAAAATAATTTTTTACTGTCGCAAATTTTAATTACGCCAGGGATTGCCTTTTCTATAGCAAATTTTCCAAAAATAATTTTTTACTGTCGCAAATTTAAAATACGCCAGGGATTGCCTTTTCTATAGTAAATTATTCAAAAAATAATTTTTTACTGTCGCAAATTTTAATTGCGCCAGGATTGCCTTTTCTATAGTAAATTTTTCAAAAAGTAATTTTTTACTGTCGCAAATTTTAATTGCGACAGGGATTGCCTTTTCTATAGTAAATTTTTCAAAAAAAACTTTTTACTGTCGCAAATTTTAAATACGCCAGGGATTGCCTTTTCTATAGTAAATTTTGCAAAAAATAATTTTTTATTGTCGCAAATTTTAAATTCGCCAAGGATTGCCTTTTCTATAGTAAATTTTTCAAAGATTAATTTTTTACTGTCGCAAATTTAAAATACGCCAGGGATTGCCTTTTCTATAGTAAATTTTTCAAAAATTAATTTTTTACTGTCGCAAATTTTAAATACGCCAGGGGTTGCCTTTTCTATAGTAAATTTTGCAAAAAATAATTTTTTACTGTCACAAATTTTAAATACGCCAGGGATTGCCTTGTCGATAGAAAATTTTTCAAAAATTAATTTTTTACTGTCGCAAATTTTAAATACGCCAGGGATTGCCTTTTCTATCTTAAATTTTTCAAAAATTAATTTTTTACTGTCGCAAATTTTAAATACGCTAGGGATTGCCTTTTCTATAGTAAACTTTGCAAAAAATAATTTTTTACTGTCGCAAATTTTAATTACGCCAGGGATTGCCTTTTCTATAGCAAATTTTCCAAAAATAATTTTTTACTGTCGCAAATTTAAAATACGCCAGGGATTGCCTTTTCTATAGTAAATTATTCAAAAAAATAATTTTTTACTGTCGCAAATTTTAATTGCGCCAGGGATTGCCTTTTCTATAGTAAATTTTTCAAAAAGTAATTTTTTACTGTCGCAAATTTTAATTGCGACAGGGATTGCCTTTTCTATAGTAAATTTTTCAAAAAAAACTTTTTACTGTCGCAAATTTTAAATACGCCAGGGATTGCCTTTTCTATAGTAAATTTTGCAAAAAATAATTTTTTATTGTCGCAAATTTTAAATTCGCCAAGGATTGCCTTTTCTATAGTAAATTTTTCAAAGATTAATTTTTTACTGTCGCAAATTTAAAATACGCCAGGGATTGCCTTTTCTATAGTAAATTATTCAAAAAATAATTTTTTACTGTCGCACATTTTAAATACGCCAGGGATTGTCTTTTCTATAGTAAATTATTCAAAAAGTAATTTTTTACTGTCGCAAACTTTAAATACGCCAGGGATTGCCTTTCTATAGTAAATTTTGCAAAAATATTTTTTTACTGTCGCAAATTTTAAATACGCCAGGGATTACCTCTTCTATAGTAAATTATTCAAAAAATAACTTTTTACTGTCGCATATTTTAAATACGCCAGCGATTGCCTTTTCTATAGTAAATTTTGCAAAAAACCATTTTTTACTGTCGCAAATTTTAAATACGCCAGGGATTGCCTTGTCTATAGTAAATTTTTCAAAAAATAGTTTTTTACTGTCGCAAATTTTAATTGCGCCAGGATTGCCTTTTCTATAGTAAATTTTTCAAAAAATAATTTTTTATTGTAGCAAATTTTAAATTCACCAGGGATTGCCTTTTCTATAGTAAATTTTTCAAAAAATAATTTTTTATTGTAGCAAATTTTAAATTCACCAGGGATTGCCTTTTCTATAGTAAATATTTCAAAAAATAATTTTTTATTGTCGCAAATTTTAAATTCGCCAAGGATTGCCTTTTCTATAGTAAATTTTTCAAAGATTATTTTTTTACTGTCGCAAATTTTAAATACGCCAGGGATCGCCTTTTTTATAGTAAATTTTTCAAAAATTCATTTTATACTGTCGCAAATTTTAATCCCGCCAGGGATTGCCTTTTCTATAGTAAATTTTCCAAAAAATAATTTTTTATTGTCGCAAATTTTAAATACGCCAGCGATTGCCTTTTCTATAGTAAATTTTGCAAAAAATTATTTTTTACGGTCGCAAATTTTCAATACGCCAGGGATTGCCTTTTCTATAGTAAATTTTTCAAAATTAATTTTGTACTGTCGCAAATTTTAAATACGCCAGGGATTGCCTTATCTATAGTAAATTTTTCAAAAAATAATTGTTTACTGTCGCAAATTTTAATTGCGCCAGGGATTGCCTTTTCTATAGTAAATTTTTCAAAAATAATTTTTTATTG
Source organism: Dioctria linearis (assembly GCA_963930735.1). Classification (NCBI taxonomy): domain Eukaryota; kingdom Metazoa; phylum Arthropoda; class Insecta; order Diptera; family Asilidae; genus Dioctria; species Dioctria linearis. The sequence continues at coordinate 13,566 of CAWVNZ010000579.1, forward strand.
TAGCAAATTTTAAATTCGCCAGGGATTGCCTTTTCTATAGTAAATTTTTCAAAAAATAATTTTTTATTGTCGCAAATTTTAAATTCGCCAGGGATCGCCTTTTCTATAGTAAATTTTTCAATAATTAATTTTATACTGTCGCAAATTTTAATTCCGCCAGGGATTGCCTTTTCTATAGTAAATTTTTCAAAAAATATTTTTTGCTGTCGCAAATTTTAATTGCGCCAGGATTGCCTTTTCTATAGTAAATTTTTCAAAAAAACTTTTTACTGTCCCAAATTTTAAATACGCCAGGGATTGCCTTTTCTATAGTAAATTTTGCAAAAAATAATTTTTTACTGTCGCAAATTTTAAATACGTCAGGGATTGCCTTTTCTATAGCAAATTATTAAAAAAATAATTTTATACTGTCGTAAATTTTAAATAAGCCAGGGATCGCCTTTTCTATAGTAAATTATTCAAAAAATAATTTTTTACTGTCGCAAATTTTAAATACGCCAGGGATTGCCTTTTCTATAGTAAATTATTCAAAAAGTAATTTTTTACTTTCGCAAATTTTAAATACGCCAGGGATTGCCTTTCTATAGTAAATTTTGCAAAAAATATTTTTATACTGTCGCAAATTTTAAATACGCCAGGGATTACCTTTTCTATAGTAAAATATTCAAAAAATAACTTTTTACTGTCGCATATTTTAAATACGCCAGCGATTGCCTTTTCTATAGTAAATTATTCAAAAAATAATTTTTTACTGTCGCAAATTTTAAATACGCCAGGGATTGCCTTTTCTATAGTAAATTTTGCAAAAAATAATTTTTTACTGTCGGAAATTTTAAATACGCCAGGGATTGCCTTGTCTATAGTAAATTTTTCAAAAATAATTTTTTACTGTCGCAAATTTTAATTCCGCCAGGGATTGCCTTTTCTATAGTAAATTTTTCAAAAAATAATTTTTTATTGTAGCAAATTTTAAATTCGCCAAGGATTGCCTTTCTATAGTAAATTTTTCAAAAAATATTTTTTTATTGTCGCAAATTTTAAATTCGCCAAGGATTGCCTTTTCTATAGTAAATTTTTCAAAAATTAATTTTTTTACTGTCACAAATTTTAAAGACGCCAGGGATCGCCTTTTCTATAGTAAATTTTTCAAAAATTCATTTTATACTGTCGCAAATTTTAATTCCGCCAGGGATTGCCTTTTCTATAGTAAATTTTTCAAAAAATAATTTTTTATTGTCGCAAATTTTAAATTCTCCAGGGATTGCCTTTTCTATAGAAAATTTTTCAAAAAATAATTTTTTATTGTCGCAAATTTTAAATTCGCAAAGGATTGCCTTTTCTATAGTAAATTTTTCAAAAATGAATTTTTTACTGTCGCAAATTTTAAACAAGCCAGGGATCGCCTTTTCTATAGTAAATTTTTCAAAAATTAATTTTATACTATCGCAAATTTTAATTCCGCCAGGGATTGCCTTTTCTATAGTAAATTTTTCAAAAAATATTTTTTTGCTATCACAAATTTTAGTATACGCCAGGGATTGCCTTTTCTATAGTAAATATTTCAAAAAATAATTTTTTACTGTCGCAAATTTTAAATACGCCAGCGATTGCCTTTTCTATAGTAAGTTTTGCAAAAAATAATTTTTTACTGTCGCAAATTTTAAATACGCCAGGGATTGCCTTGTCTATAGTAAATTTTTCAAAAAATAATTTTTTACTGTCGCAAATTTTAATTGCGCCAGAGGTTGCCTTTTCTATAGTAAATTTTTCAAAAAATAATTATTTATTGTCGCAAATTTTAAATTCGCCAGGGATTGCCTTTTCTATAGAAAACTTTTCAAAAATTAATTTTTTACTGTCGCAAATTTTAAATACGCCCGGGATTGCCTTTTCTATAGTAAATTATTCAAAAAACAACTTTTTACTGTCGCAAATTTTAAATACGCCAGGGATTGCCATTTCTATAGTAAATTTTTCAAACATTAATCTTTTACTGTCGCAAATTTTAAATACGCCAGGGATTGCCTTTTCTATAGTAAATTATTCAAAAACTAATTTTTTACTGTCGCAAATTTTAATTACGCCAGGGATTGCCTTTTCTATAGTAAATTATTCAAAAAATAGTTTTACACTGTCGCAAATTTTAAATACGCCTGGATTGCCTTTTCTATAGTAAATTTTTCAAAAATTAATTTTTTACTGTCGCAAATTTTAAGTTCGCCAGGGACTGGCTTTCTATAATAAATTTTTCAAAAAATAATTTTTTGCTGTCGCAAATTTTAATTACGCCAGGGATTGCCTTTTCTATAGTAAATTTTTCAAAAATTAATTTTTTACTGTCGCAAATTTTAATTACGCCAGGGATTGCCTTTTCTATAGTAAATAATTCAAAAAAAAGTTTTACAGTGTCGCAAATTTTAAATACGCCTGGGATTGCCTTTTCTATAGTAAATTTTTCAAAAATTAATTTTTTACTGTCGCAAATTTTAAATACGCCAGGGGTTGCCTTTTCTATAGTAAATTTTGCAAAAAATAATTTTTTACTGTCACAAATTTTAAATACGCCAGGGATTGCCTTGTCTATAGAAAATTTTTCAAACATTAATTTTTTACTGTCGCAAATTTTAAATACGCCAGGGATTGCCTTTTCTATAGTAAATTTTTCAAAAATTAATTTTTTACTGTCTCAAATTTTAAATACGCCAGGGATTGACTTTTCTATAGTAAACTTTGCACAAAATAATTTTTTACTGTCGCAAATTTTAAATACACGCCAGGGATTGCCTTTCTATAGTAAATTTTGCAAAAAATATTTCTATACTGTCGCAAATTTTAAATACACCAGGGATTGCCTTTTCTATAGTAAATTATTCAAAAAATAATTTTTTACTGTCGCAAATTTTAATTGCGCCTGGGATTGCCTTTTCTGTAGTAAATTTTTCAAAAATTAATTTTTTACTGTCGCAAATTTTAAATACGCCAGGGGTTGCCTTTTCTATAGTAAATTTTGCAAAAAATAATTTTTTACTGTCACAAATTTTAAATACGCCAGGGATTGCCTTGTCTATAGAAAATTTTTCAAAATTAAATTTTTACTGTCGCAAATTTTAAATACGCCAGGGATTGCCATTTCTATAGTAAATTTTTCAAAAATTAATTTTTTACTGTCGCAAATTTTAAATACGCTTGGGATTGCCTTTTCTATAGTAAACTTTGCAAAAAATAATTTTTTACTGTCGCAAATTTTAATTACGCCAGGGATTGCCTTTTCTATAGTAAATTTTCCAAAAATTAATTTTTTACTCTCGCAAATTTTAAATACGCCAGGGATTGCCTTTTCTATAGTAAATTATTCAAAAAATAATTTTTTACTGTCGCAAATTTTAATTGCGCCAGGGATTGCCTTTTCTATAGTAAATTTATCAAAAAGTAATTTTTTACCGTCGCAAATTTTAATTGCGCCAGGGATTGCCTTTTCTATAGTAAATTTTTCAAAAAAACTTTTTACTGTCGCAAATTTTAAATACGCCAGGGATTGCCTTTTCTATAGTAAATTTTGCAAAAAATAATTTTTTACTGTCGCAAATTTTAAATACGTCAGGGATTGCCTTTTCTATAGCAAATTATTAAAAAAATAATTTTATACTGTCGTAAATTTTAAATAAGCCAGGGATCGCCTTTTCTATAGTAAATTATTCAAAAAATAATTTTTTACTGTCGCAAATTTTAAATACGCCAGGGATTGCCTTTTCTATAGTAAATTTTTCAAAAAGTAATTTTTTACTGTCGCAAATTTTAAATACCCCAGGGATTGCCTTTACTATAGTAAATTTTGCAAAAAATAATTTTTTACAGTCGCAAATTTTAAATACGCCAGGGATTGCCTTGTCTATAGTAAATTTTTCAAAAAATAATTTTTTACTGTCGCAAATTTTAATTGCGCCAGGGATTGCCTTTTCTATAGTAAATTTTTAAAAAAAAAATTTTTTATTGTCGCAAATTTTAAATTCGCCAAGGATTGCCTTTTCTATAGTAAATTTTTCAAAAATTAATTTTTTACTGTCGCAAATTTTAAATACGCCAGGGATCGCCTTTTCTATAGTAAATTTTTCAAAATTAATTTTATACTGTCGCAAATTTTAATTCCGCCAGGGATGGCCTTTTCTATAGTAAATTTTTCAAAAAATAATTTTTGCTGTCGCAAATTTTAATATACGCCAGGGATTGCGTCTCCTATAGTAAATATTTCAAAATTAATTTTTTGCTATCGCAAATTTTAATTTCGCTAGGGACTGCCTTTTCTATAGTAAATTTTTCAAAAAATTATTTTTTGATGTCGCAAATATTAATTACGCCAGGGATTGCCTTTTCTGTAGTAAATTTTTCAAAAAATAGTTTTACACTGTCGCAAATTTTAAATACGCCTGGGATTGCCTTTTTATAGTAAATTTTTCAAAAATTAATTTTTTACTGTCGCAAATTTTAAGTTCGCCAGGGACTGGCTTTCTATAATAAATTTTTCAAAAAATAATGTTTTGCTGTCGCAAATTTTAATTACGCCAGGGATTGCCTTGTCTATAGTAAATTTTTCAAAAAATAATTTTTTACTGTCGCAAATTATAATTGCGCCTGAGGTTGCCTTTTCTATAGTAAATTTTTCAAAAAATAATTATTTATTGTCGCAAATTTTAAATCCGCCAGGTATTGCCTTTTCTATAGAAAACTTTTCAAAAATTAATTTTTTACTGTCGCAAATTTTAAATACGCCCGGGATTGCTTTTTCTATAGTAAATTATTCAAAAAACAATTTTTTACTCTCGCAAATTTTAATTGCGCCAGAGGTTGCCTTTTCTATAGTAAATTTTTCAAAAAATAATTATTTATTGTCGTAAATTTTAAATACGCCAGGGATTGCCTTTTCTATAGTAAATTTTTCCAAAAATTAATTTTATACTGTCGCAAATTTTAATTTCGCTAGGGACTGCCTTTTCTATAGTAAATTTTTCAAAAAATAATTTTTTGCTGTCGCAAATTTTAGTATACGCCAGGGATTGCCTTTTCTATAGTAAATTTTTCAAAAAATAATTATTTATTGTCGCAAATTTTAAATACGCCAGGGATTGCCTTTTCTATAGTAAATTTTTCCAAAAATTAATTTTATACTGTCGCAAATTTTAATTTCGCTAGGGACTGCCTTTTCGTATAGTAAATTTTGCAAAAAATAATTTTTTACTGTCACAAATTTTAAATACGCCAGGGATTGCCTTGTCTATAGAAAATTTTTCAAAAATTAATTTTTTACTGTCGCAAATTTTAATACGCCAGGGATTGCCTTTTCTATAGTAAATTTTTCAAAAATTAATTTTTTACTGTCTCAAATTTTAAATACGCCAGGGATTGCCTTTTCTATAGTAAACTTTGCAAAAAATAATTTTTTACTGTCGCAAATTTTGAATACACGCCAGGGATTGCCTTTCTATAGTAAATTTTGCAAAAAATATTTCTATACTGTCGCAAATTTTAAATACGCCAGGGATTGCCTTTTCTATAGTAAATTATTCAAAAATAATTTTTTACTGTCGCAAATTTTAATTGCGCCTGGGTTTGCCTTTTCTGTAGTAAATTTTTCAAAAATTAATTTTTTACTGTCGCAAATTTTAAATACGCCAGGGGTTGCCTTTTCTATAGTAAATTTTGCAAAAAATAATTTTTTACTGTCACAAATTTTAAATACGCCAGGGATTGCCTTGTCTATAGAAAATTTTTCAAAAATTAAATTTTTACTGTCGCAAATTTTAAATACGCCAGGGATTGCCATTTCTATAGTAAATTTTTCGAAAATTAATTTTTTACTGTCGCAAATTTTAAATACGCTTGGGATTGCCTTTTCTATAGTAAACTTTGCAAAAAATAATTTTTTACTGTCGCAAATATTAATTACGCCAGGGATTGCCTTTTCTATAGTAAATTTTCCAAAAATTAATTTTTTACTGTCGCAAATTTTAAATACGCCAGGGATTGCCTTTTCTACAGTAAATTATTCAAAAAATAATTTTTTACTGTCGCAAATTTTAATTGCGCCAGGGATTGCCTTTTCTATAGTAAAATTTATCAAAAAGTAATTTTTTACTGTCGCAAATTTTAATTGCGCCAGGGTTTGCCTTTTCTATAGTAAATTTTTCAAAAAAACTTTTTACTGTCGCAAATTTTAAATACGCCAGGGATTGCCTTTTCTATAGTAAATTTTGCAAAAAATAATTTTTACTGTCGCAAATTTTAAATACGTCAGGGATTGCCTTTTCTATAGCAAATTATTAAAAAAATAATTTTATACTGTCGTAAATTTTAAATAAGCCAGGGATCGCCTTTTCTATAGTAAATTATTCAAAAAATAATTTTTTATTGTCGCAAATTTTAAATACGCTAGGGATTGCCTTTTCTATAGTAAATTATTCAAAAAGTAATTTTTTACTGTCGCAAATTTTAAATACCCCAGGATTGCCTTTACTATAGTAAATTTTGCAAAAAATAATTTTTTACTGTCGCAAATTTTAAATACGCCAGGGATTGCCTTGTCTATAGTAAATTTTCAAAAATAATTTTTTACTGTCGCAAATTTTAATTGCGCCAGGGATTGCCTTTCTATAGTAAATTTTAAAAAAATAATTTTTTATTGTCGCAAATTTTAAATTCGCCAAGGATTGCCTTTTCTATAGTAAATTTTTTCAAAAATTAATTTTTTACTGTCGCAAATTTTAAATACGCCAGGGATCGCCTTTTCTATAGTAAATTTTTCAAAAATTAATTTTATACTGTCGCAAATTTTAATTCCGCCAGGGATGGCCCTTTTCTATAGTAAATTTTTCAAAAAATAATTTTTGCTGTCGTAAATTTTAATATACGCCAGGGATTGCGTTTTTCTATAGTAAATATTTCAAAAATTAATTTTTTGCTATCGCAAATTTAAATTGCGCCAGGGATTGCCTTTTCTAGAGTAAATTTTTCAAAAATTATATTTTTACTGTCGCAAATTTTAAATACGCCAGGGATTGCCTTTTCTATAGTAAATTTTGCAAAAAAGTATTTTATACTGTCGCAAATTTTAAATACGCCAGGGATTGCCTTTTCTATAGTAAATTTTTCCAAAAATTAATTTTATACTGTCGCAAATTTTAATTTCGCTAGGGACTTGCCTTTTCTATAGTAAATTTTTCAAAAAATAATTTTGTGATGTCGCAAATATTAATTACGCCAGGGATTGCCTTTTCTATAGTAAATTTTTCAAAAATTAATTTTTTACTGTCACAAACTTTAATTACGCCAGGGATTGCCTTTTCTATAGTAAATTATTCAAAAAATAGTTTTATACTGTCGCAAATTTTAAATACGCCAGGGATTGCCTTTTCTAAAGTAAATTTTTCAAAAATTATTTTTTTATGTCGCAAATTTTAAATATGCCAGGGATTTCCTTTTCTATAGTAAATTTTTCAAAAATTTATTTTTTACTGTCGCAAATTTTAAATACGCCAGGGATTGCCTTTTCTATAGTGAATTTTCCAAAAATTAATTTTTTACTGTCGCAAATTTTAAATACACGCCAGGGATTGCCCTTCTATAGTAAATTTTGCAAAAAATATTTCTATACTGTCGCAAATTTTAAATACGCCAGGGATTGCCTTTTCTATAGTAAATTATTCAAAAAATATTTTTTTACTGTCGCAACTTTTAATTGCGCCAGGGATTGCGTTTTCTATAGTAAATTTTTCAAAAATTAATTTTTTACTGTCGCAAATTTTAAATACGCCAGGGATTGCCTTTTCTATAGTAAATTTTGCAAAAAATAATTTTTTACTGTCGCAAATTTTAATTACGCCAGGGATTGCCTTTTCTATAGTAAATTTTCCAAAAATTAATTTTTTACTGTCGCAAATTTTAAATACGCCAGGCATTGGCTTTTCTATAGTAAATTATTCAAAAAATAATTTTTTACTGTCGCAAATTTTAATTGCGCCAGGGATTGCCTTTTCTATAGTAAATTTTTCAAAAAGTAATTTTTTACTGTCGCAAATTTTAATTGCGCCAGGATTGCCTTTTCTATAGTAAATTTTTCAAAAATTAATTTTTTACTGTCGCAAATTTTAAATACGCCAGGGATCGCCTTTTCTATAGTAAATTTTTCAAAAATTCATTTTATACTGTCGCAAATTTTAATTCCGACAGGGATTGCCTTTTCTATAGTAAATTTTTCAAAAAATAATTTTTATTGTCGCAAATTTTAATTCGCCAGGGATTGCCTTTTCTATAGAAAATTTTTCAAAAAATATTTTTTTATTGTCGCAAATTTTAAATTCGCAAAGGATTGCCTTTTCTATAGTAAATTTTTCAAAAAATAATTTTTTATTGTCGCATATTTTAAATACGCCAGCGATTGCCTTTTCTATAGTAAATTATTCAAAAAATAATTTTTTACTGTCGCAAATTTTAAATACGTCAGGGATTGCCTTTTCTATAGCAAATTATTAAAAAAATAATTTTATACTGTCGTAAATTTTAAATAAGCCAGGGATCGCCTTTTCTATAGTAAATTATTCAAAAAATAATTTTTTACTGTCGCAAATTTTAAATACGCCAGGGATTGCCTTTTCTATAGTAAATTATTCAAAAAGTAATTTTTACTGTCGCAAATTTTAAATACGCCAGGAATTGCCTTTCTATAGTAAATTTTGCAAAAAATATTTTTATACTGTCGCAAATTTTAAATACGCCAGGGATTATCTTTTCTATAGTAAATTATTCAAAAAATAACTTTTTACTGTCGCATATTTTAAATACGCCAGCGATTGCCTTTTCTATAGTAAATTATTCAAAAAATAATTTTTTACTGTCGCAAATTTTAAATACGCCAGGGATTGCCTTTTCTATAATAAATTTTGCAAAAAATAATTTTTTACTGTCGCAAATTTTAAATACGCCAGGGATTGCCTTGTCTATAGTAAATTTTTCAAAAAATAATTTTTTACTGTCGCAAATTTAATTGCGCCAGGGATTGCCTTTTCTATAGTAAATTTTTCAAAAAATAATTTTTTATTGTAGCAAATTTTAAATTCGCCAGGGATTGCCTTTTCTATAGTAAATTTTTCAAAAATAATTTTTTATTGACGCAAATTTTAAATTCGCCAGGGATTGCCTTTTCTATAGTAAATTTTTCAAAAATTAATTTTTTACTATCGCAAATTTTAAATACGCCAGGGATCGCCTATTCTATAGTAAATTTTTCAAAAATTCATTTTATACTGTCGCAAATTTTAATTCCGCCAGGGATTGCCTTTTCTATAGTAAATTTTTCAAAAAATAATTTTTTATTGTCGCAAATTTTAAATTCGCCAGGGATTGCCTTTTCTATATAAAATTTTTCAAAAAATATTTTTTTATTGTCGCAAATTTTAAATTCGCAAAGGATTGCCTTTTCTATAGTAAATTTTTCAAAAAATAATTTTTTATTGTCGCATATTTTAAATACGCCAGCGATTGCCTTTTCTATAGTAAATTATTCAAAAAATAATTTTTTACTGTCGCAAATTTAAATACGTCAGGGATTGCCTTTTCTATAGCAAATTATTAAAAAAATAATTTTATACTGTCGTAAATTTTAAATAAGCCAGGGAGTGGCCTTTTTCTATAGTAAATTATTCAAAAAATAATTTTTACTGTCGCAAATTTTAAATACGCCAGGGATTGCCTTTTTTTCTATAGTAAATTATTGAAAAAGTAATTTTTTACTGTCGCAAATTTTAAATACGCCAGGAATTGCCTTTCTATAGTAAATTTTGCAAAAAATATTTTTATACTGTCGCAAATTTTAAATACGCCAGGGATTACCTTTTCTATAGTAAATTATTCAAAAAATAACTTTTTACTGTCGCATATTTTAAATACGCCAGCGATTGCCTTTTCTATAGTAAATTATTCAAAAAATAATTTTTTACTGTCGCAAATTTTAAATACGCCAGTGATTGCCTTTTCTATAGTTAATTTTGCAAAAAATAATTTTTTACTGTCGCAAATTTTAAATACGCCAGGGATTGCCTTGTCTATAGTAAATTTTTAAAAAAATAATTTTTTACTGTCGCAAATTTTAATTGCGCCAGGGATTGCCTTTTCTATAGTAAATTATTCAAAAAATAATTTTTTATTGTAGCAAATTTTAAATTCGCCAGGGATTGCCTTTCCTATAGTAAATTTTTCAAAAAATAATTTTTTATTGTCGCAAATTTTAAATTCGCCAGGGATTGCCTTTTCTATAGTAAATTTTTCAAAAATTAATTTTTTACTGTCGCAAATTTTAAATACGCCAGGGATCGCCTTTTCTATAGTAAATTTTTCAAAAATTCATTTTATACTGTCGCAAATTTTAATTCCGCCAGGGATTGCCTTTTCTATAGTAAATTTTTCAAAAAATAATTTTTTATTGCCGCAAATTTTAAATTCGCAAAGGATTGCCTTTTCTATAGTAAATTTTTCAAAAATGAATTTTTTTACTGTCGCAAATTTTAAACAAGCCAGGGATCGCCTTTCCTGTAGTGAATTTTCCAAAAATTAATTTTTTACAGTCGCAAATTCTAAATACGCCAGGGATTGCCATTTCTATAGTAAATTATTCAAAAAATAATCTTTTACTGTCGCAAATTTTAAATACGCCAGCGATTGCCTTTTCTATAGTAAGTTTTGCAAACAATAATTTTTTACTGTCGCAAATTTTAAATGCGCCAGGGATTGCCTTGTCTATAGTAAATTTTTCAAAAAATAATTTTTTACTGTCGCAAATTTTAATTGCGCCAGAGGTTGCCTTTTCTATAGTAAATTTTTCAAAAAATAATTATTTATTGTTGCAAATTTTAAATTCGCCAGGGATTGCCTTTTCTATAGAAAATTTTTCAAAAATTAATTTTTTACTGTCGAAAATTTTAAATACGCCCGGGATTGCCTTTTCTATAGTAAATTATTCAAAAAACAAATTTTTACTGTCGCAAATTTTAAATACGCCAGGGATTGCCATTTCTATAGTAAATTTTTCAAACATTAATCTTTTACTGTCGCAAATTTTAAATACGCCAGGGATTGCCTTTTCTATAGTAAATTATTCAAAAACTAATTTTTTACTGTCGCAAATTTTAATTTCGCCAGGGATTGCCTTTTCTATAGTAAATTATTCAAAAAATAGTTTTACAATGTAGCAAATTTTAAATACGCCTGGGATTGCCTTTTCTATAGTAAATTTTTCAAAAATTAATTTTTTACTGTCGCAAATTTTAAGTTCGCCAGGGACTGGCTTTTTTATAATAAATTTTTCAAAAAATAATTTTTTGCTGTCGCAAATATTAATTACGCCAGGGATTGCCTTTTCTATAGTAAATTTTTCAAAAATTAATTTTTTACTGTCGCAAATTTTAATTACGCCAGGGATTGCCTTTTCTATAGTAAATTATTCAAAAAATAGTTTTACACAGTCGCAAATTTTAAATACGCTTGGGATTGCCTTGTCTATAGAAAATTTTTCAAAAATTAATTTTTTACTGTCGCAAATTTTAAATACGCCAGGGATTGCCTTTTCTATAGTAAATTTTTCAAAAATTAATTTTTTACTGTCGCAAATTTTAAATACGCCAGGGATTGCCTTTTCTATAGTAAACTTTGCAAAAAATAATTTTTTACTGTCGCAAATTTTAAATACACTTCAGGGATTGCCTTTCTATAGTAAATTTTGCAAAAAATATTTCTATACTGTCGCAAATTTTAAATACGCCAGGGATTGCCTTTTCTATAGTAAATTATTCAAAAAATAATTTTTTACTGTCGCAAATTTTAATTGCGCCTGGGATTGCCTTTTCTGTAGTAAATTTTTCAAAAATTAATTTTTTACTGTCGCAAATTTTAAATACGCCAGGGGTTGCCTTTTCTATAGTAAATTTTGCAAAAAATAATTTTTTACTGTCACAAATTATAAATACGCCAGGGATTGCCTTGTCTATTGAAAATTTTTCAAAAATTAATTTTTTACTGTCGCAAATTTTAAATACGCCAGGGATTGCCTTTTCTATAGTAAATTTTTCAAAAATTAATTTTTTACTGTCGCAAATTTTAAATACGCTAGGGATTGCCTTTTCTATAGTAAACTTTGCAAAAAATAATTTTTTACTGTCGCAAATTTTAATTACGCCAGGGATTGCCTTTTCTATAGCAAATTTTCCAAAAATTAATTTTTTACTGTCGCAAATTTAAAATACGCCAGGGATTGCCTTTTCTATAGTAAATTATTCAAAAAATAATTTTTTACTGTCGCAAATTTTAATTGCGCCAGGGATTGCCTTTTCTATAGTAAATTTTTCAAAAAGTAATTTTTTACTGTCGCAAATTTTAATTGCGCCAGGGATTGCCTTTTCTATAGTAAATTTTTCAAAAAAACTTTTTACTGTCGCAAATTTTAAATACGCCAGGGATTGCCTTTTCTATAGTAAATTATTCAAAAACTAATTTTTTACTGTCGCAAATTTTAATTAAGCCAGGGATTGCCTTTTCTATAGTAAATTATTCAAAAAATAGTTTTACACTGTCGCAAATTTTAAATACGCCTGGGATTGCCTTTTCTATAGTAAATTTTTCAAAAATTAATTTTTTACTGTCGCAAATTTTAAGTTCGCCAGGGACTGACTTTTTTATAATAAATTTTTCAAAAAATAATTTTTTGCTGTCGCAAATTTTAATTACGCCAGGGATTGCCTTTTCTATAGTAAATTTTTCAAAAATTAATTTTTTACCGTCGCAAATTTTAATTACGCCAGGGATTGCCTTTTCTATAGTAAATTATTCAAAAAATAGTTTTGCACTGTCGCAAATTTTAAATACGCTTGGGATTGCCTTTTCTATAGTAAATTTTTCAAAAATTAATTTTTTACTGTCGAAAATTTTAAATACGCCAGGGATTGCCTTTTCTATAGTAAATTTTTCAAAAATTAATTTTTTACTGTCGCAAATTTTAAATACGCCATGGATTGCTTTTTCTATAGTAAACTTTGCAAAAAATAATTTTTTACTGTCGCAAATTTTAAATACACGTCAGGGATTGCCTTTCTATAGTAAATTTTGCATAAAATATTTCTATACTGTCGCAAATATTAAATACTCCAGGGATTGCCTTTTCTATAGTAAATTATTCAAAAAATAATTTTTTACTGTCGCAAATTTTAATTGCGCCTGGGATTGCCTTTTCTGTAGTAAATTTTTCAAAGATTAATTTTTTACTGTCGCAAATTCTAAATACGCCAGGGGTTGCCTTTTCTATAGTAAATTTTGCAAAAAATAATTTTTTACTGTCACAAATTTTAAATACGCCAGGGATTGCCTTGTCGATAGAAAATTTTTCAAAAATTAATTTTTTACTGTCGCAAATTTTAAATACGCCAGGGATTGCCTTTTCTATAGTAAATTTTTCAAAAATTAATTTTTTACTGTCGCAAATTTTAAATACGCTAGGGATTGCCTTTTATATAGTAAACTTTGCAAAAAATAATTTTTTACTGTCGCAAATTTTAATTACGCCAGGGATTGCCTTTTCTATAGCAAATTTTCCAAAAATTAATTTTTTACTGTCGCAAATTTAAAATACGCCAGGGATTGCCTTTTCTATAGTAAATTATTCAAAAAATAATTTTTTACTGTCGCAAATTTTAATTGCGCCAGGGATTGCCTTTTCTATAGTACATTTTTCAAAAAGTAATTTTTTACTGTCGCAAATTTAATTGCGCCAGGGATTGCCTTTTCTATAGTAAATTTTTCAAAAAAAACTTTTTACTGTCGCAAATTTTAAATACGCCAGGGATTGCCTTTTCTATAGTAAATTTTGCAAAAAATAATTTTTTATTGTCGCAAATTTTAAATTCGCCAAGGATTGCCTTTTCTATAGTAAATTTTTCAAAGATTAATTTTTTACTGTCGCAAATTTAAAATACGCCAGGGATTGCCTTTTCTATAGTAAATTATTCAAAAAATAATTTTTTACTGTCGCAAATTTTAAATACGCCAGGGATTGTCTTTTCTATAGTAAATTATTCAAAAAGTAATTTTTTACTGTCGCAAACTTTAAATTCGCCAGGGATTGCCTTTCTATAGTAAATTTTGCAAAAATATTTTTATACTGTCGCAAATTTTAAATACGCCAGGGATTACCTTTTCTATAGTAAATTATTCAAAAAATAACTTTTTACTGTCGCATATTTTAAATACGCCAGCGATTGCCTTTTCTATAGTAAATTTTGCAAAAAACTATTTTTTACTGTCGCAAATTTTAAATACGCCAGGGATTGCCTTGTCTATAGTAAATTTTTCAAAAAATAGTTTTTTACTGTCGCAAATTTCAATTGCGCCAGGATTGCCTTTTCTATAGTAAATTTTTCAAAAAATAATTTTTTATTGTAGCAAATTTTAAATTCACCAGGGATTGCCTTTTCTATAGTAAATTTTCCAAAAAATAATTTTTTATTGTGGCAAATTTTAAATTCACCAGGGATTGCCTTTTCTATAGTAAATATTTCAAAAAATAATTTTTTATTGTCGCAAATTTTAAATTCGCCAAGGATTGCCTTTTCTATAGTAAATTTTTCAAAGATTAATTTTTTACTGTCGCAAATTTTAAATACGCCAGGGATCGCCTTTTTTATAGTAAATTTTTCAAAAATTCATTTTATACTGTCGCAAATTTTAATTCCGCCAGGGATTGCCTTTTCTATAGTAAATTTTCCAAAAAATAATTTTTTATTGTCGCAAATTTTAAATACGCCAGCGATTGCCTTTTCTATAGTAAATTTTGCAAAAAATTATTTTTTACTGTCGCAAATTTTCAATACGCCAGGGATTGCCTTTTCTATAGTAAATTTTTCAAAATTAATTTTATACTGTCGCAAATTTTAAATAAGCCAGGGATTACCTTTTCTATAGTAAATTATTCAAAAAATAACTTTTTACTGTCGCATATTTTAAATACGCCAGCGATTGCCTTTTCTATAGTAAATTATTCAAAAAATAATTTTTTACTGTCGCAAATTTTAAATACGCCAGGGATTGCCTTTTCTATAGTAAATTTTGCAAAAAATAATTTTTTACTGTCGCAAATTTTAAATACGCCAGGGATTGCCTTACCTATAGTAAATTTTTCAAAAAATAATTGTTTACTGTCGCAAATTTTAATTGCGCCAGGGATTGCCTTTTCTATAGTAAATTTTTCAAAAAATAATTTTTTATTGTAGCAAATTTTAAATTCGCCAGAGATTGCCTTTTCTATAGTAAATTTTTCAAAAAATAATTTTTTATTGTCGCAAATTTTAAATTCGCCAGGGATCGCCTTTTCTATAGTAAATTTTTCAATAATTAATTTTATACTGTCGCAAATTTTAATTCCGCCAGGGATTGCCTTTTCTATAGTAAATTTTTCAAAAAATATTTTTTGCTGTCGCAAATTTTAATTGCGCCAGGGATTGCCTTTTCTATAGTAAATTTTTCAAAAAGTAATTTTTTACTGTCCCAAATTTTAATTGCGCCAGGATTGCCTTTTCTATAGTAAATTTTTCAAAAAGTAACTTTTTACTGTCGCCAATTTTAATTGCGCCAGGGTTGCCTTTTCTATAGTAAATTTTTCAAAAAAACTTTTTACTGTCGCAAATTTTAAATACGCCAGGGATTGCCTTTTCTATAGTAAATTTTGCAAAAAATAATTTTTTACTGTCGCACATTTTAAATACGTCAGGGATTGCCTTTTCTATAGTAAATTTTGCAAAAAATATTTTTATACTGTCGCAAATTTTAAATACGCCAGGGATTACCTTTTCTATAGTAAAATATTCAAAAAATAACTTTTTACTATCGCATATTTTAAATACGCCAGCGATTGCCTTTTCTATAGTAAATTATTCAAAAAATAATTTTTTACTGTCGCAAATTTTAAATACGCCAGGGATTGCCTTTTCTATAGTAAATTTTGCAAAAAATAATTTTTTACTGTCGGAAATTTTAAATACGCCAGGGATTGCCTTGTCTATAGTAAATTTTTCAAAAAATAATTTTTTACTGTCGCAAATTTTAATTCCGCCAGGGATTGCCTTTTCTATAGTAAATTTTTCAAAAAATAATTTTTTATTGTAGCAAATTTTAAATTCGCCAAGGATTGCCTTTTCTATAGTAAATTTTTCAAAAAATAATTTTTTATTGTCGCAAATTTTAAATTCGCCAGGGATTGCCTTTTCTATAGTAAATTTTTCAAAAATTAATTTTTTACTGTCGCAAATTTTAAAGATGCCAGGGATCGCCTTTTCTATAGTAAATTTTTCAAAAATTCATTTTATACTGTCGCAAATTTTAATTCCACCAGGGATTGCCTTTTCTATAGTAAATTTTTCAAAAAATAATTTTTTATTGTCGCAAATTTTAAATTCTCCAGGGATTGCCTTTTCTATAGAAAATTTTTCAAAAAATAATTTTTTATTGTCGCAAATTTTAAATTCGCAAAGGATTGCCTTTTCTATAGTAAATTTTTCAAAAATGAATTTTTTACTGTCGCAAATTTTAAACAAGCCAGGGATCGCCTTTTCTATAGTAAATTTTTCAAAAATTAATTTTATACTATCGCAAATTTTAGTATACGCCAAAGATTGCCTTTTCTATAGTAAATATTTCAAAAAATAATTTTTTACTGTCGCAAATTTTAAATACGCCAGCGATTGCCTTTTCTATAGTAAGTTTTGCAAAAAATAATTTTTTACTGTCGCAAATTTTAAATACGCCAGGGATTGCCTTGTCTATAGTAAATTTTTCAAAAAATAATTTTTTACTGTCGCAAATTTTAATTGCGCCAGAGGTTGCCTTTTCTATAGTAAATTTTTCAAAAAATAATTATTTATTGTCGCAAATTTTAAATTCGCCAGGGATTGCCTTTTCTATAGAAAACTTTTCAAAAATTAATTTTTTACTGTCGCAAATTTTAAATACGCCCGGGATTGCCTTTTCTAAAGTAAATTATTCAAAAAACAATTTTTTACTGTCGCAAATTTTAAATACTCCAGGGATTGCCATTTCTATAGTAAATTTTTCAAACATTAATCTTTTACTGTCGCAAATTTTAAATACGCCAGGGATTGCCTTTTCTATAGTAAATTATTCAAAAACTAATTTTTTACTGTCGCAAATTTTAATTACGCCAGGGATTGCCTTTTCTATAGTAAATTATTCAAAAAATAGTTTTACACTGTCGCAAATTTTAAATACGCCTGGGATTGCCTTTTCTATAGTAAATTTTTCAAAAATTAATTTTTTACTGTCGCAAATTTTAAGTTCGCCAGGGACTGGCTTTCTATAATAAATTTTTCAAAAAATAATTTTTTGCTGTCGCAAATTTTAATTACGCCAGGGATTGCCTTTTCTATAGTAAATTTTTCAAAAATTAATTTTTTACTGTCGCAAATTTTAATTACGCCAGGGATTGCCTTTTCTATAGTAAATTATTCAAAAAATAGTTTTACACTGTCGCAAATTTTAAATACGCCTGGGATTGCCTTTTCTATAGTAAATTTTTCAAAAATTAATTTTTTACTGTCGCAAATTTTAAATACGCCAGGGGTTGCCTTTTCTATAGTAAATTTTGCAAAAAATAATTTTTTACTGTCACAAATTTTAAATACGCCAGGGATTGCCTTGTCTATAGAAAATTTTTCAAAAATTAATTTTTTACTGTCGCAAATTTTAAATACGCCAGGGATTGCCTTTTCTATAGTAAATTTTTCAAAAATTAATTTTTTACTGTCGCAAATTTTAAATACGCCAGGGATTGCCTTTTCTATAGTAAACTTTGCAAAAAATAATTTTTTACTGTCGTAAATTTTAAATACACGCCAGGGATTGCCTTTCTATAGTAAATTTTTGCAAAAAATATTTCTATACTGTCGCAAATTTTAAATACGCCAGGGATTGCCTTTTCTATAGTAAATTATTCAAAAAATAATTTTTTACTGTCGCAAATTTTAATTGCGCCTGGGGTTGCCTTTTCTGTAGTAAATTTTTCAAAAATTAATTTTTTACTGTCGCAAATTTTAAATACGCCAGGGGTTGCCTTTTCTATAGTAAATTTTGCAAAAAATAATTTTTTACTGTCACAAATTTTAAATACGCCAGGGATTGCCTTGTCTATAGAAAATTTTTCAAAAATTAAATTTTTACTGTCGCAAATTTTAAATACGCCAGGGATTGCCATTTCTATAGTAAATTTTTCAAAAATTAATTTTTTACTGTCGCAAATTTTAAATACGCTTGGGATTGCCTTTTCTATAGTAAACTTTGCAAAAAATAATTTTTTACTGTCGCAAATTTTAATTACGCCAGGGATTGCCTTTTCTATAGTAAATTTTCCAAAAATTAATTTTTTACTGTCGCAAATTTTAAATACGCCAGGGATTGCCTTTTCTATAGTAAAT
Source organism: Dioctria linearis (assembly GCA_963930735.1). Lineage (NCBI taxonomy): Eukaryota > Metazoa > Arthropoda > Insecta > Diptera > Asilidae > Dioctria > Dioctria linearis. The sequence continues at coordinate 32,078 of CAWVNZ010000579.1, forward strand.
TATTCAAAAAATAATTTTTTACTGTCGCAAATTTTAATTGCGCCTGGGGTTGCCTTTTCTGTAGTAAATTTTTCAAAAATTAATTTTTTACTGTCGCAAATTTTAAATACGCCAGGGGTTGCCTTTTCTATAGTAAATTTTGCAAAAAATAATTTTTTACTGTCACAAATTTTAAATAAGCCAGGGATTGCCTTGTCTATAGAAATTCCAAAAATTAATTTTTTACTGTCGCAAATTTTAAATACGCCAGGGATTGCCTTTTCTATAGAAAACTTTTCAAAAATTAATTTTTTACTGTCGCAAATTTTAAATACGCCCGGGATTGCCTTTTCTATAGTAAATTATTCAAAAAACAATTTTTTACTGTCGCAAATTTTAAATACTCCAGGGATTGCCATTTCTATAGTAAATTTTTCAAACATTAATCTTTTACTGTCGCAAATTTTAAATACGCCAGGGATTGCCTTTTCTATAGTAAATTATTCAAAAACTAATTTTTTACTGTCGCAAATTTTAATTACGCCAGGGATTGCCTTTTCTATAGTAAATTATTCAAAAAATAGTTTTACACTGTCGCAAATTTTAAATACGCCTGGGATTGCCTTTTCTATAGTAAATTTTTCAAAAATTAATTTTTTACTGTCACAAATTTTAAGTTCGCCAGGGACTGGCTTTCTATAATAAATTTTTCAAAAAATAATTTTTTGCTGTCGCAAATTTTAATTACGCCAGGGATTGCCTTTTCTATAGTAAATTTTTCAAAAATTAATTTTTTACTGTCGCAAATTTTAATTACGCCAGGGATTGCCTTTTCTATAGTAAATTATTCAAAAAATAGTTTTACACTGTCGCAAATTTTAAATACGCCTGGGATTGCCTTTTCTATAGTAAATTTTTCAAAAATTAATTTTTTACTGTCGCAAATTTTAAATACGCCAGGGGTTGCCTTTTCTATAGTAAATTTTGCAAAAAATAATTTTTTACTGTCACAAATTTTAAATACGCCAGGGATTGCCTTGTCTATGGAAAATTTTTCAAAAATTAATTTTTTACTGTCGCAAATTTTAAATACGCCAGGGATTGCCTTTTCTATAGCAAATTATTAAAAAAATAATTTTATACTCTCGTAAATTTTAAATACGCCAGGGATTGCCTTTTCTATAGTAAATTATTCAAAAAATAATTTTTTACTGTCGCAAATTTTAAATACGCCTGGGATTGTCTTTTCTATAGTAAATTATTCAAAAAATAACTTTTTACTGTCGCATATTTTAAATACGCATGCGATTGCCTTTTCTATAGTAAATTTTGCAAAAAATTATTTTTTACTGTCGCAAATTTTAAATACGCCAGGGATTGCCTTTTCTATAGTAAATTTTTCAAAATTAATTTTATACTGTCGCAAATTTTAAATACGCCAGCGATTGCCTTTTCTATAGTAAATTTTGCAAAAAATAATTTTTTACTGTTGTTACGGGTGAGTCTTTGCCGTAACTTGGACCTAGGAGTGCTTGCGTATTTGCGAAGATCACTAGCCCAATCGAATAAAAACACTTCTTTTCACTTTGATACTTGAATACTATTTTATTTGATACTTTGAATACTATTTTATTTGATACTTTGAATACTATTTTAATTGATACTTTGAATACTATTTTATTTATTTGAATAGGTTGCCTTACTTCTGGTGGGGGGTCAACCTTATTCTTTAGACTTTGGAAAAATTTCTGCCTTGTCCCTGAGATGCATCGGCTTTTTATTTAGTTGGATTCTGGCATTGCTCAGCAAAATTGATAAAAATAAGTATGGGGGTAACTATCTAGGAAATTCCATATAGGAATTCCAGAAATCGAATATATCGGGAACGCCCTCTCAATATATTGGTAATAGCCAATTTTGCATATTCCTCAATATTTTGTAGTTCCACAAGAGTATTTCCCCTTCATTCAAAAATTCCTTTGCAACCATTGGTCAACCATATATATACGGAAGAAACCAATGTTACAAAAAACTCAGCACTATTGCCCAATAAGTGGGTCAGTTTCCATTTCACTTTACACAAGGGATTTCCCAATTATGTACAAGTAAAAAGTAAAAATGTCACACATGAAGTTTCTTAATTTTGTGTGAGGAAAAAATAAACGGCATGTAATGACTGTGGGTTAGGTCAGGGTTAACCTAGTGCCACTATAATGCATGAAATTGGTCTCATGCCGTGTTTGTATTTTTGTATACAAAGAGCCGGCGTTTTGCCGCAAAAAGGTTGACGCAACCAAGAATTTATCGTTTTAAAAGAACAACAGAGAAAGTTGTTTCATAAAACGAAAATAGATTTGGTTAACCATATGAACCATATGTGACGTAAAAATTCATAAATAAATTGACGGTGGAATCACCGCGAAATTGCTTGGAATGCAATTTGATGCGCGTACTCACGTTTGTCAATTTATTATATGTTTGTACGTTATATGTATGTACGTATGCGCGTATGTTTTTCTTGCTAGCTTCAAGAAGTACGTTATCGTGTATGTACGTATGTATATTTGTAATCTTGTACGTAACAAGATTCTTATTATGATAACGAGTCGTTATTATAGATATATGCATATGTACATATGTATGATGTATGTACGTTAGTTGTACTGATCGCGATATTGTGGCGCTAATGAGATAATGATGAATGCAGGTAATGATTCATTCATTACACCATCCCACTTGGAAAAAGAAAGTTCCGGGAATGAAATGAATGGGACTTTCTGATAAAACTGAGCAAAACGAAAAGCCGATGATCTAGGTACTTACATTATACTTTTTGTAGATAAAAGTTTATTAGTAACACTAATTTCTAGGTTAGCGGTTTTTTTTTTCTTTTTTTTTTTATAATACTATTGTTATATTAATACTATTATATTTGTATTATTTATTTATAGTAAAATTGCAGTAGTGGTAGTTTCTAGATTATTGGTTATTATAGTAATAGAGATAATAGTAATTTTTGTCTACTGACTATTAGTAATTTGTTATAGTAATAAAAATATTTTAATTATATAAAAAATTTTGGATAATTACTTATCGTAGTTGTAAAGATATGATAGTAAAAGTACCGTTTCTTACTCTATAGGTTATTGTAATAATTCTTGTTTGTTACTAATTTTATAGAAAGTAGTTACTAGATTTAATAGTAGGCTAGTTATTAGGTTCTAGATTTTATTTATTATTATTATTATTTATTATTATATTTATTTGTATATAATTTCAAGGATTATGAATATATATGACTATCTTTTTTTTTTTTTGGCGTACAATAGATTAACTTACATAGATTAAACAGCTTTTTGTTTTTCTTGTGCTTTGTAGTTAAACTTGCTTTCTTTTTCGAGTTGTGTGAATATATTTGTGTTTTTTTTTTTTTTTGAAAATTCGCTTAAGGTGGTTAAGGTTGCATTGTTAACTGATAGGATGACTTGGGATTTTCGATCTCTAAGTCTTTTTGTTGTGTGCTTTTGTTTGCGCCAAGCCTTTTGGCTTTACATTTTTTGCATATTTGGACAATGATAACCATCAGGATTACCGCAAATAGAACATAAGAAATGACATAATGATGAATGTTGTGTGTATTCAATGTGGGGAAACTTATATTTTCGCTTTGCTTAAGCCGATTGAGTGCTTCACTTAATGAATTTAACTCTTCATTATCGTGAAATTTAATGACGTGTACCTGGTCATTGGTGGAGTTGAATCTTTCAGGGTGGGGTAAGTTAGAAGTTAGATTTAATGATGGGAGGTAGTGGTTACTAAGCTCAGATGTTTTGGTATTATGTGCTTGGATAATTAGATCTTGGGTACGGAGATGGCATCCCGTGGAGAGATTAATAATTCCTGTGTTTTCCAAGTTATATGTAGTAATATTATTTCCTCAAATGGCATCGACCACTGTGATTTTTCGTATAGAAAAGAGCCACTTATTCGGTTGAGATAGTTGTATCCAAAAATCCATTTGAGGAACGGCTTTGATATTACAAGAAGATGGTATTTCATGACTGTGTTTGAGGAGTTGTACTTCGCATTGGTTATTTGTAGACTGGGTGTTAAATATGGGGTGTATAATACGGCACAAGAAATGTACTTGATCTTGCGTTTGACAGTTCTGTAACTCAAATCTGTTTACGGTGTATATAGTATACGCCAGGGATTGCCTTTTCTATAGTAAATATTTCAAAAAATAATTTTATACTGTCGCAAATTTTAAATACGCCAGCGATTGCCTTTTCTATAGTAAGTTTTGCAAAAAATAATTTTTTACTGTCGCAAATTTTAAATACGCCAGGGATTGCCTTGTCTATAGTAAATTTTTCAAAAAATAATTTTTTACTGTCGCAAATTTTAATTGCGCCAGAGGTTGCCTTTTCTATAGTAAATTTTTCAAAAAATAATTATTTATTGTCGCAAATTTTAAATTCGCCAGGGATTGCCTTTTCTATAGAAAACTTTTCAAAAATTAATTTTTTACTGTCGCAAATTTTAAATACGCCCGGGATTGCCTTTTCTATAGTAAATTATTCAAAAAACAATTTTTTACTGTCGCAAATTTTAAATACTCCAGGGATTGCCATTTCTATAGTAAATTTTTCAAACATTAATCTTTTACTGTCGCAAATTTTAAATACGCCAGGGATTGCCTTTTCTATAGTAAATTATTCAAAAACTAATTTTTTACTGTCGCAAATTTTAATTACGCCAGGGATTGCCTTTTCTATAGTAAATTATTCAAAAAATAGTTTTACACTGTCGCAAATTTTAAATACGCCTGGGATTGCCTTTTCTATAGTAAATTTTTCAAAAATTAATTTTTTACTGTCGCAAATTTTAAGTTCGCCAGGGACTGGCTTTCTATAATAAATTTTTCAAAAAATAATTTTTTGCTGTCGCAAATTTTAATTACGCCAGGGATTGCCTTTTCTATAGTAAATTTTTCAAAAATTAATTTTTTACTGTCGCAAATTTTAATTACGCCAGGGATTGCCTTTTCTATAGTAAATTATTCAAAAAATAGTTTTACACTGTCGCAAATTTTAAATACGCCTGGGATTGCCTTTTCTATAGTAAATTTTTCAAAAATTAATTTTTTACTGTCGCAAATTTTAAATACGCCAGGGGTTGCCTTTTCTATAGTAAATTTTGCAAAAAATAATTTTTTACTGTCACAAATTTTAAATACGCCAGGGATTGCCTTGTCTATAGAAAATTTTTCAAAAATTAATTTTTTACTGTCGCAAATTTTAAATACGCCAGGGATTGCCTTTTCTATAGTAAATTTTTCAAAAATTAATTTTTTACTGTCGTAAATTTTAAATACGCCAGGGATTGCCTTTTCTATAGTAAACTTTGCAAAAAATAATTTTTTACTGTCGCAAATTTTAAATACACGCCAGGGATTGCCTTTCTATAGTAAATTTTGCAAAAAATATTTCTATACTGTCGCAAATTTTAAATACGCCAGGGATTGCCTTTTCTATAGTAAATTATTCAAAAAATAATTTTTTACTGTCGCAAATTTTAATTGCGCCTGGGATTGCCTTTTCTGTAGTAAATTTTTCAAAAATTAATTTTTTACTGTCGCAAATTTTAAATACGCCAGGGGTTGCCTTTTCTATAGTAAATTTTGCAAAAAATAATTTTTTACTGTCACAAATTTTAAATACGCCAGGGATTGCCTTGTCTATAGAAAATTTTTCAAAAATTAAATTTTTACTGTCGCAAATTTTAAATACGCCAGGGATTGCCATTTCTATAGTAAATTTTTCAAAAATTAATTTTTTACTGTCGCAAATTTTAAATACGCTTGGGATTGCCTTTTCTATAGTAAACTTTGCAAGAAATAATTTTTTACTGTCGCAAATTTTAATTACGCCAGGGATTGCCTTTTCTATAGTAAATTTTCCAAAAATTAATTTTTTACTGTCGCAAATTTTAAATACGCCAGGGATTGCCTTTTCTATAGTGAATTATTCAAAAAATAATTTTTTACTGTCGCAAATTTTAATTGCGCCAGGGATTGCCTTTTCTATAGCAAATTTATCAAAAAGTAATTTTTTACTGTCGCAAATTTTAATTGCGCCAAGGATTGCCTTTTCTATAGTAAATTTTTCAAAAAAACTTTTTACTGTCGCAAATTTTAAATACGCCAGGGATTGCCTTTTCTATAGTAAATTTTGCAAAAAATAATTTTTTACTGTCGCAAATTTTAAATACGCCAGGGATTGCCTTTTCTATAGCAAATTATTTAAAAAATAATTTTATACTCTCGTAAATTTTAAATACGCCAGGGATTGCCTTTTCTATAGTAAATTATTCAAAAAATAATTTTTTACTGTCGCAAATTTTAAATTCGCCAGGGATTGTCTTTTCTATAGTAAATTATTCAAAAAATAACTTTTTACTGTCGCATATTTTAAATACGCATGCGATTGCCTTTTCTATAGTAAATTTTGCAAAAAATTATTTTTTACTGTCGCAAATTTTAAATACGCCAGGGATTGCCTTTTCTATAGTAAATTTTTCAAAATTAATTTTATACTGTCGCAAATTTTAAATACGCCAGCGATTGCCTTTTCTATAGTAAATTTTGCAAAAAATAATTTTTTACTGGTTTTACGGGTGAGTCTTTGCCGTAACTTGGACCTAGGAGTGCTTGCGTATTTGCGAAGATCACTAGCCCAATCGAATAAAAACACTTCTTTTCACTTTGATACTTGAATACTATTTTATTTGATACTTTGAATACTATTTTATTTGATACTTTGAATACTATTTTAACTGATACTTTGAATACTATTTTATTTATTTGAATAGGTTGCCTTACTTCTGGTGGGGGGTCAACCTTATTCTTTAGACTTTGGAAAAACTTCTGCCTTGTCCCTGAGATGCATCGGCTTTTTATTTAGTTGGATTCTGGCATTGCTCAGCAAAATTGATAAAAATAAGTATGGGGGTAACTATCTAGGAAATTCCATATAGGAATTCCAGAAATCGAATATATCGGGAACGCCCTCTCAATATATTGGTAATAGCCAATTTTGCATATTCCTCAATATTTTGTAGTTCCACAAGAGTATTTCCCCTTCATTCAAAAATTCCTTTGCAACCATTGGTCAACCATATATATACGGAAGAAACCAATGTTACAAAAAACTCAGCACTATTGCCCAATAAGTGGGTCAGTTTCCATTTCACTTTACACAAGGGATTTCCGAATTATGTACAAGTAAAAAGTAAAAATGTCACACATGAAGTTTCTTAATTTTGTGTGAGGAAAAAATAAACGGCATGTAATGACTGTGGGTTAGGTCAGGGTTAACCTAGTGCCACTATAATGCATGAAATTGGTCTCATGCCGTGTTTGTATTTTTGTATACAAAGAGCCGGCGTTTTGCCGCAAAAAGGTTGACGCAACCAAGAATTTATCGTTTTAAAAGAACAACAGAGAAAGTTGTTTCATAAAACGAAAATAGATTTGGTTAACCATATGAACCATATGTGACGTAAAAATTCATAAATAAATTGACGGTGGAATCACCGCGAAATTGCTTGGAATGCAATTTGATGCGCGTACTCACGTTTGTCAATTTATTATATGTTTGTACGTTATATGTATGTACGTATGCGCGTATGTTTTTCTTGCTAGCGTCAAGAAGTACGTTATCGTGTATGTACGTATGTATATTTGTAATCTTGTACGTAACAAGATTCTTATTATGATAACGAGTCGTTATTATAGATATATGCATATGTACATATGTATGATGTATGTACGTTAGTTGTACTGATCGGGATATTGTGGCGCTAATGAGATAATGATGAATGCAGGTAATGATTCATTCATTACACCATCCCCCTTGGAAAAAGAAAGTTCCGGGAATGAAATGAATGGGACTTTCTGATAAAACTGAGCAAAACGAAAAGCCGATGATCTAGGTACTTACATTATACTTTTTGTAGATAAAAGTTTATTAGTAACACTAATTTCTAGCTTAGCGGTTTTTTTTTCTTTTTTTTTTATAATACTAATGTTATATTAATACTATTATATTTGTATTATTTATTTATAGTAAAATTGCAGTAGTGGTAGTTTCTAGATTATTGGTTATTATAGTAATAGAGATAATAGTAATTTTTGTCTACTGACTATTAGTAATTTGTTATAGTAATAAAAATATTTTAATTATATAAAAATTTTTGGATAATTACTTATCGTAGTTGTAAAGATATGATAGTAAAAGTACCGTTTCTTACTCTATAGGTTATTGTAATAATTCTTGTTTGTTACTAATTTTATAGAAAGTAGTTACTAGATTTAATAGTAGGCTAGTTATTAGGTTCTAGATTTTATTTATTATTATTATTATTTATTATTATATTTATTTGTATATAATTTCAAGGATTATGAATATATATGACTATCTTTTTTTTTTTTGGCGTACAATAGATTAACTTACATAGATTAAACAGCTTTTTGTTTTTCTTGTGCTTTGTAGTTAAACTTGCTTTCTTTTTCGAGTTGTGTGAATATATTTGTGTTTTTTTTTTTTTGAAAATTCGCTTAAGGTGGTTAAGGTTGCATTGTTAACTGATAGGATGACTTGGGATTTTCGATCTCTAAGTCTTTTTGTTGTGTGCTTTTGTTTGCGCCAAGCCTTTTGGCTTTACATTTTTTGCATATTTGGACAATGATAACCATCAGGATTACCGCAAATAGAACATAAGAAATGACATAATGATGAATGTTGTGTGTATTCAATGTAGGGAAACTTATATTTTCGCTTTGCTTAAGCCGATTGAGTGCTTCACTTAATGAATTTAACTCTTCATTATCGTGAAATTTAATGACGTGTACCTGGTCATTGGTGGAGTTGAATCTTTCAGGGTGGGGTAAGTTAGAAGTTAGATTTAATGATGGGAGGTAGTGGTTACTAAGCTCAGATGTTTTAGTATTATGTGCTTGGATAATTAGATCTTGGGTACGGAGATGGCATCCCGTGGAGAGATTAATAATTCCTGTGTTTTCCAAGTTATATGTAGTAATATTATTTCCGCAAATGGCATCGACCACTGTGATTTTTCGTATAGAAAAGAGCCACTTATTCGGTTGAGATAGTTGTATCCAAAAATCCATTTGAGGAACGGCTTTGATATTACAAGAAGATGGTATTTCATGACTGTGTTTGAGGAGTTGTACTTCGCATTGGTTATTTGTAGACTGGGTGTTAAATATGGGGTGTATAATACGGCACAAGAAATGTACTTGATCTTGCGTTTGACAGTTCTGTAACTCAAATCTGTTTACGGTGTAATAGTGTTCTCTATTATAATCGATTACTAAATATTCGAGTGAAGGTTTTATAAAAATGAACTTATCTAGATGATTTGTCGGCAAGGGATGTATTTTCAGAAGCTGGTATTCATCTTTGAATGGGAGAGGGAGCTTGAGGTGAAAAATTATTCTATTGTCGAGAATTGTACTTCTCACGTTACCAATTTGATAGAGTTGTAGAAGGTTATTCTCTTTCTTGTCTATTGGTAAAGTGAGCATATTGGGTAGTTCTTTTTGGATATTTTCTAGGATATGTTTCATTTGAGGTGGGGTCATTATTGCTGGGTGTGGTTTACCATGTCTAACATCTGTTATCAGATCTAGTAAGAGGTTTTGGGTGGTCTGATATCGTACCATCATTAGTGCCGTTAGAGAGACCATCGTCTCGAGTTCAGTAGTAAAACTCTTCGATAGTTCATCAGTTTGTACGCGATTGGCTAGGTTACTCAAGGCGTTAAGCTTTTTCTCTACATGTAGGAATTGTTTTTTTATTGTCATGCGTGTTTTATTGAATACATTAACTGTAGAATCAACGATGACGGTTTGATTCTTGATTAATTGCAATAGATAGTCTTGGTTGTTTTTTAATTTATCTATATGCGAGTTAAAAGTCTTAGCGTCATCCGCGTCGAGAGTGCCAAAAAGGGTCTTGCTTAGGGTTCCTACGGCATTAATTAATCCTCTTTTAAATCGAGTAGTTTCAGACTTTAACAGGAGTGAATTTTGTTTTAGGATTCCGATTATAGTGTATAATTGGTGTGTTATGTCTCTGCATAAGGGAGCCTTATTGTGGTAGTTTTCTATGTAATTACACAACCTATTTGTCTGTTCCGTATGATTACACAATTTCTCAAGTTCAAAATTGAATTCCTCTAAGTCATAATATGTTATTACTTGCCACTCGTTGCTGTAGAGACTTACTCTTCCTACTTCTTCGAAGTAGATTCCTGGATTGTTCCTCAGGATCGTTACTTGCAACGGTTCGTTTTGTATCATTGCGTCTGCACTGTGAGTTAGGAGGATGAAGACGAGAATTCAAATCATCCTAAGATAAATAAAAAATTATTTTCCTAATCGACGTATAGCTTAAGATTATTGTTGTGTACTGTTCTATTTTTGTTCCCTATTTTAATAGTAGTATTTTCCGTAGAATTAATAGTTACTGCATCATAGGGTCCTGTCCACAACGGGGATAATTTGTTTTTCCTTGTGTGGTTCTTTAAAAAGACCTTATTCCTAAGTTAAAGGTTCTCGCTTTCGAGTTTTTGTCATAGAATTGTTTTGATTTTTCTTTTTTTTTTAGAATAGATTCTCTAGCTATCTGGTGACTATGTTGCAATCTCGCTTTTAGCTCACTGCTGTAATTATCGTAATTGTAATTTACCGTTGGGTTTGCTTTAATTATAGCTGGGATACTGGGTGGAAAACCGTATATCAACTCATATGGACTGTAATTGGTACTGGAGTGTGTACTTGTATTATATGTAAACATAGCATACAGTATCCAAGTATCCCATGTTTGCGGGTCTCGGTTCACATAATGCCGTAGGTATTCGGCCAGAGTTCTATGACTTCTTTCCAGAGCTCCATTGGTCTGCGGATGGTATGGAGTCGTTTGCAGTTTTTTAATTTTTAAAAGTTTACACATTTGCGCAAACATTTCGCTTAGAAAATTAGAACCTTGGTCCGTCAATATTGATTCCGGTATTCCATGTCTACAGACTATATTTATAACAAAAGCTTCTGCTACGCTTCGAGCTTCTGCGTTCTGTAGAGGTATGGCCTCAGTATATTTCGTGAGGTCATCCTGGAATGTGAGGAGATACTTGTTACCGTTATAGCTTGCTGGCAATGGTCCTACTATGTCCAACGCTATTCTCTCGAATGGTCTCGTACTAGTCGAGGTAATTTTCATGGGTACTCTAGGATTTCTAACAAGTTCATTTGGCATGATTGACATTTCTTTACAAAGTTTTCGACATCTCTGTTTAATCCAGACCAATTATATGCTGTCTGAATTCTTTTAATAGTCCGAGTTATTCCTTGATGTCCACCTAATGGTGTTTTATGAAAGGATTCCATTATGAGTTCTTGCTCTTTTGGGTCAGATACTATTTTTACTTGGGTTGTGTAAATATTTATTTTAACATTTATATTCTTTAAAGAGACGGTTATCATATTTTTTAGCTCTGCGTGCCCTACTATGTCCATTTTAGGTATAGAAATATGAACTTCCTGTAAGTTCTTATCTTTGATATAATCCCTAATTTTTAAAAGAGTATTTAATATTTGTTTGAAACTGTCTATAGTTTTCATAGGTAAGGGTGCATTAGCAATTATATACGTTTGTATACCATTCACGTACTCGCGTAGTTGAGTACTTTGCATTTCCTCGTTCAATGATGGAAACAACTCTTTCAGGTAAGTTCCTGTTGGATCTTCTATTTTAGGTAAAATGAAGAATCTGTATGGTAAATTCTTTTGAGTCAGTATATGTCCTTTTATTTCGGAACAATCATCTGTATGGGGGGATGAAACGTATTCATTATATATTTTATTTAGATCCAGTGTATCTTCAGTCAGACTGGAGGCTTTTGCCTGATTGCGGGTCATTACGTTTATTGATTTTTGGACTGTAATTTCAGGTTCCTCAATTTTGATTCGACTTAAAGCATCAGCATTTGCGTTTTGTTTACCTGGTTTATGGATTATAGTATAGTCATACTCCTCTAGCTTAATTCTCCATCTCATAAGACGTGAGGTTGAGTCTTTCAAACTCATGAGCCATATGAGGGGCTTATGATCAGTGACTATATTGAATTTCCTTCCATAGATATATGGACGAAATTGTTCTACAGCATAAACTATAGCTAAAAGTTCCTTTTCAATTGTAGAGTATCTACATTCTGCAGGATTTAACGTCCGGCTGGCGAAACAGATAGGGTGATCTTTTCCAATTTCGCCTTGCGATAGCACAGCACCTAATGCAATATCACTTGCATCAGTGGTGACGTTGAATTCCTTATCGAATTCGGGGTAAGCCAGAATTGGTGCACTGATGAGTTTTTGCTTTAAGACCTTGAATGATTCATCACAAAACGTATCCCATACAAAAGTGGTATCTTTTTTCAAGAGATTAGTCAGCGACTTAGCGAGTTTGGAAAAATTGGGGATAAAACGTCTATAATATCCCACAAATCCTAAAAATGACTTGATATCTTTTGGTTTTCTTGGAGTCGGATATGTCTTCACCGCGCTAATTTTACTCGGGTCAGGTTGGACTCCATTTTCTCCAACCACATGACCTAGATAAACGATTTCTTTACGTAGAAAATGACCTTTATCTGGCTGTAATTTTAGTTGATGCATTCTTAGTCGATTAAACACTTCTACAAGCTTGGCGTTATGGTCACGTAAATTATACCCATAAATCACGATATCATCTAAGTATACAACGCAGCGAATACCTTGAAGTCCCGTTAGGGCGGTATTCATCAGTCGCTGAAAGGTTGCTGGTGCTCCTTTCAGTCCAAATGGCATTCTATTGTAGTGATAATGTCCAAATGGTGTGCTAAAAGCTGTTTTTTCTTTGTCTTTTGGTGACATCGGGATTTGGTAGAATCCATTGGCCAAGTCCAAGGTTGTGAAGTATTTGGATCGTCCTAGTTGATCCAAGATATCCGTTATTTTAGGTAGTGGGTAGGCGTCTCCGAGAGTAACTTCGTTTAAGCGCCTAAAGTCCACTACTACTCGCCAACGTTTTTGACCTGTTTCATCTGGTTTCTTTGGTACCAGTAGCAAAGGAGAGTTCCATGGACTCTTGCTAGGGCTTATGATATTTTGTTATATCATGTCATTAATTTGCCTATTAATCTCATTTCATTGAGATTCCGGTAATCTGTATGGCTTGACATAGATGGGCGTAGTATCTATTTTGACTGGAATCGTATGTGCAGCGGCATCAGTATATGTTAATGCGTCTCCTTCTAAATAGAATAAATCATTGAATTCTCTACAAATATTCGTGAGAGCTAATTTTTCCTCTTGGCTACAATGTTCTAATTTTAAATTACTTTCCAATGTTTTTAGGCGGTTTTCTATTGGGTCGGATTTATAATTGGGCTGAATCACCTCATAGTTCCGTACATAATCCCAAATTGGTTCTATCTCATTTTTCGAGATTTCCATATCTTCTTCGTTCGTATTCATCATTAGTACTCTTACCATACTGTTACTCGTTTGTGCCAAGGTGTTTCCTATGTATATACCTGGTCTTACTTCTTTTTGTTTTATTAATAATTCGCCTTTTGCCTCTGTTATTGGAAGTGATACCATTATTTCTGAACGTGCAGGTAATGTAATTTTATCAGATTTTTGATCATCATTAGCTGTATACAGATCACAGTCGTAGCGTCGTGAATCTGTATCTGATTTTTGATCATTATTAGCTGTATACAGATCACAGTCGTAGCGTCGTGAATCTGTATCTGATTTTTGATCATTATTAGCTTTTGATGAACTCGCGGGTCTTTTTAGAACATACAGCATAAAATAATATATTATTTGGAGGAGAATTGTCAATATGTTTGCGTTATTGCAATTACTACTTGTGGGTACATCGCTCAATGTAGCTGAATTTTTTGCTTCGGAAGTATTGCTTTCATTATTTATTTTATTTATTTTACCCTTTAATGGAGACATTTCTCTGAATTGACATTCGTATTCCTGACTTGAGCAGGCATCTGTGTTTATAATTAGCATATGTTTTGAATAATCTATTACGCATTTGTATTTAGATAGGAAGTCATTTCCTATTATCCCATCATAAGGTAAATTATTACCGTTTGGTATGATATGAAAAGGATGTTTTATTTTGCAGTTATCTTGGATGGATATTGTTCCATATGAAACTCCAAATGAAGGAAAACAATTACCAGACAGGGTGGTAATTGTGCATTTTTGCTTCTCATATACGAGAACGGAATCATCAGTAGCTTCTGCTCTGAGTAGACTTATTTCTGCACCAGTATCTATTATAAAGTTTGCTTTTGTTTTCTGGGAGATATCGATATGGAAAGAAACCACTAGGGCGCTTTTATGCATCTTTATTGGGATGCTTAATTGGGTGGTTGATGGACTACGGCTTGAATATCTTCCTCGCGGGAGGTTTCGCCGTCTGAATACACCCGCGTGCAATCGTTTCCCAAGGAAAAATTTTCTGGAGTTGTCCACCTTACTTGCTTCATGTGGCGAGGTTGTCCTCTGCCATTATTTTCGGCATTAGGCAAATTTTGAGGTTGGTAAGCTCTTGGATGAGCCCCAAATTGAGCTTGCCTATTTGTTGGGTACTGAGTGCGGCGTTCAGCAAACTGTCTTTGCCTACACTCTCTAGCGTGATGGTTTGGTTTGCGACAATAGCCGCATGTAATTCTATATATTTCCCTTTTTATGTTTGGGTAAGCATTTATTAAGGGCAACTGCTTCCTCTTGAAACAATTCTCTTTAGTGTGGCCTCTTTTTGAGCAATAGTCGCATACTTGCAACATTAGGCGCTGTTTTTTGAGTATGGGGTTGAGTTTCCTCAATGCGTTGAGCATGTTCGGAAGCAAAAGTTATGAGCTTCCTTAGTGAGGTCTCTGAACGTGCCTTAACGCTGACCTTAAGTTGTTCGCTTTTAAGGCCGTCTTCAAATGCTCTAATGGCATTTTTCTCATTCTCTGAGATGAGATATGCCCTTGCGGAAGATTCTGTGGCTTCATTAACCGTGGCGCTATTCAAATCAGCTAGCTGTTTTGATAGGCGTGAAGCAAAATCATATATGCTTTCCCGTGTAGTTTGTTTGAGTCGCAGCAATTCTCCTTGTATAGCCACACGTGGTCTATGCTCTTGGAATTGCTCGACGAGTTCTGCTTTTAATTCATCCCAGTTTGAGACTTCTTTATATTTAAAGATGTCATATGCCGGGCCAGTTAGCTTTGTTTTTAAAATGCTAAGCAGTATTTTCTTGTCGGCGTCGCTCTTGGATGTCGTGAATAACATGTCGCAGCACGCGAGGTACCGATGCAGGTCACCTGAGTTTCCATCGAACTCTGGGATCATATTCCGTGCATCCGTTAATGTTATTCTGAGGTCCGATATCCCCGAATTAGTACCAGTAGGTGGAGGTTGAGTCATTTTGACTCGATAGAGGCACGTAATAAACGAGAAGCGCGAGCTAGTTGTGCAGCCGTATGTTTTTGGCTATTCCCAGCCTGGGCTGAATAATCACGAAAACGTGTAGCGACTATCTTGCTAACACGTTTGCACGATTTAGACTTTTACAATTTGAGAAACACAGTACTTTTAAAACGAGGGGGAATCAATGAATTAGCGATAGGAGTGGTACGGAACTGATATATAAACGAAAATTACACTGTAGCTTTGAAGCGCACAGACAAAAGATATCGTAACGAGGTTATGTATAATTGAACTCACAACACCACAAAACAAAAAAATTTCGAACTCACAACAGCACAAAACAAAAATTTTCGAAATTAAGTCGTCGAAACGAGGAACACGAAGTCATCAAAGTGAAAATAGTTTTGCAAGTAGAAAACTTGAACAATGGTACCAGATGAAATCAAGAGAGAGATGCGTAGACAATATATAAAGTGATAATGGATTTGAAAACTTGTTCATTTACAAAACTTGTTCATTTACATTTTTACACTTGGTTTTTTCCTCACTTATTTTCACCAAATTAATTATAATATAAAATTACGTCAATCAATATAAAATTTGGAATCATAACATAAGATATGTATATGTGTGAATATAAAAAATTTTTATAATATTAAAAAATAGTGACACTTATCTTACTTCCTAAGACTGCTCAATCTTTGTTGTTTTGTGATGATTTCCTGGTAGTCTTCGAAGTCCATGGTGTCTTCATGGGATTCGGCTGGTCTGGTATATTCCATTATCTGCTCCTTGATTCTGTTGATCTCGTTTTCCCTTCTAGGGCCTGTTTGATCCATGATTGCCTTTCTTCAATTTGTATATTTATATATTTTTATACTTTTTCACAATCCCTGAGCGCCTGGCTGGGATTGGGTTGTGTAATACACAACGATGGGTACACCTATAGCGCCTGGCTTAGGTTACCTTTGTTGTAGCTTCTTTTATCAAAGCTAAAGATCTGCGACGATAGGTAGCTGGGATAAAATCAGATCCACAGCGCTGCCACCAATTTTTTGTTACGGGTGAGTCTTTGCCGTAACTTGGACCTAGGAGTGCTTGCGTATTTGCGAAGATCACTAGCCCAATCGAATAAAAACCCTTCTTTTCACTTTGATACTTGAATACTATTTTATTTGATACTTTGAATACTATTTTATTTGATACTTTGAATACTATTTTAATTGATACTTTGAATACTATTTTATTTATTTGAATAGGTTGCCTTACCTCTGGTGGGGGGTCAACCTTATTCTTTAGACTTTGGAAAAACTTCTGCCTTGTCCCTGAGATGCATCGGCTTTTTATTTAGTTGGATTCTGGCATTGCTCAGCAAAATTGATAAAAATAGGTATGGGGGTAACTATCTAGGAAATTCCATATAGGAATTCCAGAAATCGAATATATCGGGAACGCCCTCTCAATATATTGGTAATAGCCAATTTTGCATATTCCTCAATATTTTGTAGTTCCACAAGAGTATTTCCCCTTCATTCAAAAATTCCTTTGCAACCATTGGTCAACCATATATATACGGAAGAAACCAATGTTACAAAAAACTCAGCACTATTGCCCAATAAGTGGGTCAGTTTCCATTTCACTTTACACAAGGGATTTCCCAATTATGTACAAGTAAAAAGTAAAAATGTCACACATGAAGTTCCTTAATTTTGTGTGAGGAAAAAATAAACGGCATGTAATGACTGTGGGTTAGGTCAGGGTTAACCTAGTGCCATTATAATGCATGAAATTGGTCTCATGCCGTGTTTGTATTTTTGTATACAAAGAGCCGGCGTTTTGCCGCAAAAAGGTTGACGCAACCAAGAATTTATCGTTTTAAAAGAACAACAGAGAAAGTTGTTTCATAAAACGAAAATATATTTGGTTAACCATATGAACCATATGTGACGTAAAAATTCATAAATAAATTGACGGTGGAATCACCGCGAAATTGCTTGGAATGCAATATGATGCGCGTACTCACGTTTGTCAATTTATTATATGTTTGTACGTTATATGTATGTACGTATGCGCGTATGTTTTCCTTGCTAGCCTCAAGAAGTACGTTATCGTGTATGTACGTATGTATATTTGTAATCTTGTACGTAACAAGATTCTTATTATTATAACTAGTCGTTATTATAGATATATGCATATGTACATATGTATGATGTATGTATGTTAGTTGTACTGAACGGGATATTGTGGCGCTAATGAGATAATGATGAATGCAGGTAATGATTCATTCATTACACTGTCGCAAATTTTAAATACGCCAGGGATTGCCTTGTCTATAGTAAATTTTTCAAAAAATAATTTTTTACTGTCGCAAATTTTAATTGCGCCAGGGGTTGCCTTTTCTATAGTAAATTTTTCAAAAAATAATTTTTTATTGTCGCAAATTTTAAATTCGCCAGGGATTGCCTTTTCTATAGAAAAGTTTTCAAAAATAATTTTTTATTGTCGCAAATTTTAAATTCGCCAGGGATTGCCTTTTCTATAGAAAATTTTTCAAAAATTAATTTTTTACTGTCGCAAATTTTAAATACGCCCGGGATTGCCTTTTCTATAGTAAATTATTCAAAAAACAATTTTTTACTGTCGCAAATTTTAAATACGCCAGGGATTGCCATTTCTATAGTAAATTTTTCAAACATTAATCTTTTACTGTCGCAAATTTTAAATACGCCAGGGATTGCCTTTTCTATAGTAAATTATTCAAAAACTAATTTTTTACTGTCGCAAATTTTAATTACGCCAGGGATTGCCTTTTCTGTAGTAAATTATTCAAAAAATAGTTTTACATTGTCGCAAATTTTAAATACGCCTGGGATTGCCTTTTCTATAGTAAATTTTTCAAAAATTAATTTTTTACTGTCGCAAATTTTAAGTTCGCCAGGGACTGGCTTTTCTATAATAAATTTTTCAAAAAATAATTTTTTGCTGTCGCAAATTTTAATTACGCCAGGGATTGCCTTTTCTATAGTAAATTTTTCAAAAATTAATTTTTTACTGTCGCAAATTTTAATTACGCCAGGGATTGCCTTTTCTATAGTAAATTATTCAAAAAATAGTTTTACACTGTCGCAAATTTTAAATACGCCTGGAATTGCCTTTTCTATAGTAAATTTTTCAAAAATTAATTTTTTACTGTCGCAAATTTTACATACGCTAGGGATTGCCTTTTCTATAGTAAACTTTGCAAAAAATAATTTTTTACTGTCGCAAATTTTAATTACGCCAGGGATTGCCTTTTCTATAGTAAATTTTGCAAAAAATAATTTTTTACTGTCGCAAATTTTAAATACGCCAGGGATTGCCTTTTCTATAGCAAATTATTAAAAAAATAATTTTATACTCTCGTAAATTTTAAATACGCCAGGGATTGCCTTTTCTATAGTAAATTATTCAAAAAATAATTTCTTACTGTCGCAAATTTTAAATACGCCAGGGATTGTCTTTTCTATAGTAAATTATTCAAAAAGTAATTTTTTACTGTCGCAAACTTTAAATACGCCAGGGATTGCCTTTCTATAGTAAATTTTGCAACAAATATTTTTATACTGTCGCAAATTTTAAATACGCCAGGGATTACCTTTTCTATAGTAAATTATTCAAAAAATAACTTTTTACTGTCGCATATTTTAAATACGCCAGCGATTGCCTTTTCTATAGTAAATTTTGCAAAAATTATTTTTTACTGTCGCAAATTTTAAATACGCCAGGGATTGCCTTTTCTATAGCAAATTATTAAAAAAATAATTTTATACTCTCGTAAATTTTAAATACGCCAGGGATTGCCTTTTCTATAGTAAATTATTCAAAAAATAATTTTTTACTGTCGCAAATTTTAAATACGCCAGGGATTGTCTTTTCTATAGTAAATTATTCAAAAAGTAATTTTTTACTGTCGCAAACTTTAAATACGCCAGGGACTGCCTTTCTATAGTAAGTTTTGCAAAAAATATTTTTATACTGTCGCAAATTTTAAATACGCCAGGGATTACCTTTTCTATAATAAATTTTTCAAAAAATAATTTTTTGCTGTCGCAAATTTTAATTACGCCAGGGATTGCCTTTTCTATAGTAAATTTTTCAAATTAATTTTTTACTGTCGCAAATTTTAATTACGCCAGGGATTGCCTTTTCTATAGTAAATTATTCAAAAAATAGTTTTACACTGTCGCAAATTTTAAATACGCCTGGGATTGCCTTTTCTATAGTAAATTTTTCAAAAATTAATTTTTTACTGTCGCAAATTTTAAATACGCTAGGGATTGCCTTTTCTATAATAAATTTTTCAAAAAATAATTTTTTGCTGTCGCAAATTTTAATTACGCCAGGGATTGCCTTTTCTATAGTAAATTTTTCAAAATTAATTTTTTACTGTCGCAAATTTTAATTACGCCAGGGATTGCCTTTTCTATAGTAAATTATTCAAAAAATAGTTTTACACTGTCGCAAATTTTAAATACGCCTGGGATTGCCTTTTCTATAGTAAATTTTTCAAAAATTAATTTTTTACTGTCGCAAATTTTAAATACGCTAGGGATTGCCTTTTCTATAGTAAACTTTGCAAAAAATAATTTTTTACTGTCGCAAATTTTAATTACGCCAGGGATTGCCTTTTCTATAGTAAATTTTTCAAAAAATAATTTTTTACTGTCGCAAATTTTAAATACGTCAGGGGTTGCCTT
The DNA here is from genome assembly GCA_963930735.1 of Dioctria linearis. Lineage (NCBI taxonomy): Eukaryota > Metazoa > Arthropoda > Insecta > Diptera > Asilidae > Dioctria > Dioctria linearis. The sequence goes on from CAWVNZ010000579.1 coordinate 52,361, forward strand.
TTCTATAGCAAATTATTAAAAAAATAATTTTATACTCTCGTAAATTTTAAATACGACAGGGATTGCCTTTTCTATAGTAAATTATTCAAAAAATAATTTTTTACTGTCGCAAATTTTAAATACGCCAGGGATTGTCTTTTCTATAGTAAATTATTCAAAAATTAATTTTTTACTGTCGCAAATTTTAAGTCCGCCAGGGACTGGCTTTTCTATAATAAATTTTTCAAAAAATAATTTTTTGCTGTCGCAAATTTTAATTACGCCAGGGATTGCCTTTTCTATAGTAAATTTTTCAAAAATTAATTTTTTACTGTCGCAAATTTTAAATTCGCCAGGGGTTGCCTTTTCTATAGTAAATTTTGCAAAAAATAATTTTTTACTGTCAAAAATTATAAATACGCCAGGGATTGCCTAGTCTATAGAAAATTTTTCAAAATTAATTTTTTGCTGTCGCAAATTTTAAATACGCCAGGGATTGCCTTTTCTATAGTAAATTTTTCAAAAATTAATTTTTTACTGTCGCAAATTTTAAATACGCTAGGGATTGCCTTTTCTATAGTAAACTTTGCAAAAAATAATTTTTTACTGTCGCAAATTTTAATTACGCCAGGGATTGCCTTTTCTATAGTAAATTTTGCAAAAAATAATTTTTTACTGACGCAAATTTTAAATACGCCAGGGATTGCCTTTTCTATAGCAAATTATTAAAAAAATAATTTTATACTCTCGTAAATTTTAAATACGCCAGGTATTGCCTTTTCTATAGTAAATTATTCAAAAAATAATTTTTTACTGTCGCAAATTTTAAATACGCCAGGGATTGTCTTTTCTATAGTAAATTATTCAAAAAGTAATTTTTTACTGTCGCAAACTTTAAATACGCCAGGGATTGCCTTTCTATAGTAAATTTTGCAAAAAATATTTTTATACTGTCGCAAATTTTAAATACGCCAGGGATTACCTTTTCTATAGTAAATTATTCAAAAAATAACTTTTTACTGTCGCATATTTTAAATACGCCAGCGATTGCCTTTTCTATAGTAAATTTTGCAAAAAATTATTTTTTACTGTCGCAAATTTTTAATACGCCACGGATTGCCTTTTCTATAGCAAATTATTAAAAAAATAATTTTATACTCTCGTAAATTTTAAATACGCCAGGGATTGCCTTTTCTATAGTAAATTATTCAAAAAATAATTTTTTACTGTCGCAAATTTTAAATACGCCAGGGATTGTCTTTTCTATAGTAAATTATTCAAAAAGTAATTTTTTACTGTCGCAAACTTTAAATACGCCAGGGATTGCCTTTCTATAGTAAATTTTGCAAAAAATATTTTTATACTGTCGCAAATTTTAAATACGCCAGGGATTACCTTTTCTATAATAAATTTTTCAAAAAATAATTTTTTGCTGACGCAAATTTTAATTACGCCAGGGATTGCCTTTTCTATAGTAAATTTTTCAAAAATTAATTTTTTACTGTCGCAAATTTTAATTACGCCAGGGATTGCCTTTTCTATAGTAAATCATTCAAAAAATAGTTTTACACTGTCGCAAATTTTAAATACGCCTGGGATTGCCTTTTCTATAGTAAATTTTTCAAAAATTAATTTTTTACTGTCGCAAATTTTAAGTTCGCCAGGGACTGGCTTTTCTATAATAAATTTTACAAAAAATAATATTTTGCTGTCGCAAATTTTAATTACGCCAGGGATTGCCTTTTCTATAGTAAATTATTCAAAAAATAGTTTTACACTGTCGCAAATTTTAAATACGCCTGGGATTGCCTTTTCTATAGTAAATTTTTCAAAAATTAATTTTTTACTGTCGCAAATTTTAAATACGCTAGGGATTGCCTTTTCTATAGTAAACTTTGCAAAAAATAATTTTTTACTGTCGCAAATTTTAATTACGCCAGGGATTGCCTTTTCTATAGTAAATTTTGCAAAAAATAATTTTTTACTGTCGCAAATTTTAAATACGCCAGAGATCGCCTTTTCTATAGCAAATTATTAAAAAAATAATTTTATACTCTCGTAAATTTTAAATACGCCAGGGATTGCCTTTTCTATAGTAAATTATTCAAAAAATAATTTTTTACTGTCGCAAATTTTAAATACGCCAGGGATTGTCTTTTCTATAGTAAATTATTCAAAAATTAATTTTTTACTGTCGCAAATTTTAAGTTCGCCAGCGACTGGCTTTTCTATAATAAATTTTTCAAAAAATAATTTTTTGCTGTCGCAAATTTTAATTACGCCAGGGATTGCCTTTTCTATAGTAAATTTTTCAAAAATTAATTTTTTACTGTCGCAAATTTTAAATACGCCAGGGGTTGCCTTTTCTATAGTAAATTTTGCAAAAAATAATTTTTTACTGTCACAAATTTTAAATACGCCAGGGATTGCCTTGTCTATAGAAAATTTTTCAAAAATTAATTTTTTACTGTCGCAAATTTTAAATACGCCAGGGATTGCCTTTTCTATAGTATATTTTTCAAAAATTAATTTTTTACTATCGCAAATTTTAAATACGCTAGGGATTGCCTTTTCTATAGTAAACTTTGCAAAAAATAATTTTTTACTGTCGCAAATTTTAATTACGCCAGGGATTGCCTTTTCTATAGTAAATTTTCCAAAAATTAATTTTTTACTGCCGCAAATTTTAAATACGCCAGGGATTGCCTTTTCTATAGTAAATTATTCAAAAAATAATTTTTTACTGTCGCAAATTTTAATTGCGCCAGGGATTGCCTTTTCTATAGTAAATTTTTCAAAAAGTAATTTTTTACTGTCGCAAATTTTAATTGCGCCAGGGATTGCCTTTTCTATAGTAAATTTTTCAAAAAAACTTTTTACTGTCGCAAATTTTAAATACGCCAGGGATTGCCTTTTCTATAGTAAATTTTGCAAAAAATATTTTTTTACTGTCGCAAATTTTAAATACGCCAGGGATTGCCTTTTCTATAGCAAATTATTAAAAAAATAATTTTATACTCTCGTAAATTTTAAATACGCCAGGGATTGCCTTTTCTATAGTAAATTATTCAAAAAATAATTTTTTACTGTCGCAAATTTTAAATACGCCAGGGATTGTCTTTTCTATAGTAAATTATTCAAAAAGTAATTTTTTACTGTCGCAAACTTTAAATACGCCAGGGATTGCCTTTCTATAGTAAATTTTGCAAAAAATATTTTTATACTGTCGCACATTTTAAATACGCCAGGGATTACCTTTTCTATAGTAAATTATTCAAAAAATAATTTTTTATAGTCGCAAATTTTAAATTCGCCAAGGATTGCCTTTTCTATAGCAAATTTTTCAAAGATTAATTTTTTACTGTCGCAAATTTTAAATACGCCAGTGATCGCCTTTTCTATAGTAAATTATTCAAAAAATAATTTTTTACTGTCGCAAATTTTAATTGCGCCAGGGATTGCCTTTTCTATAGTAAATTTTTCAAAAAGTAATTTTTTACTGTCGCAAATTTTAATTGCGCCAGGGATTGCCTTTTCTATAGTAAATTTTTCAAAAAAACTTTTTACTGTCGCAAATTTTAAATACGCCAGGGATTGCCTTTTCTATAGTAAATTTTGCAAAAAATATTTTTTTACTGTCGCAAATTTTAAATACGCCAGGGATTGCCTTTTCTGTAGCAAATTATTAAAAAAATAATTTTATACTCTCGCAAATTTTAAATACGCCAGGGATTGCCTTTTCTATAGTAAATTTTGCAAAAAATAATTTTTTACTGTCGCAAATTTTAAATACGCCAGGGATTGCCTTGTCTATAGTAAATTTTTCAAAAAATAGTTTTTTACTGTCGCAAATTTTAATTGCGCCAGGGATTGCCTTTTTTATAGTAAATTTTTCAAAAAATAATTTTTTATTGTAGCAAATTTTAAATGCACCAGGGATTGCCTTTTCTATAGTAAATTTTTCAAAAAATAATTTTTTATTGTCGCATATTTTCAATACGCCAGGGATTGCCTTTTCTATAGTAAATTTTTCAAAATTAATTTTATACTGTCGTAAATTTTAAATACGCCAGCGATTGCCTTTTCTATAGTAAATTTTGCTAAATTTTATTTTTTACTGACGCATATTTTAAATACGCCAGTGTTTGCATTTACTATAGTGAATTTTCCAAAAATTAATTTTTTACTGTCGCAAATTTTAAATACGCCATGGATTGCCATTTCTATAGTAAATTATTCAAAAAATAATTTTTTACTGTCGTAAATTTTAAATACGCCAGCGATTGCCTTTTCTATAGTAAATTTTGCAAAAATAATTTTTTACTGTCGCAAATTTTAAATACGCCAGGGATTGCCTTGTCTATAGTAAAATTTTCAAAAAATAATTTTTTACTGTCGCAAATTTTAATTGCGCCATGGTTTGCCTTTTCTATAGTAAATTTTTCAAAAAATAATTTTTTATTGTCGCAAATTTTAAATTCGCCAGGGATTGCCTTTTCTATGGAAAATTTTTCAAAAATTAGTTTTTTACTGTCGCAAATTTTAAATACGCCCGGGATTGCCTTTTCTATAGTAAATTTTTCAAAAATTAATTTTTTACTGTCGAAAATTTTAAATACGCCAGGGATTGCCTTTTCTATAGTAAATTATTCAAAAAATAATTTTTTTCTGTCGCAAATTTTAAATACGCCAGGGATTGTCTTTTCTATAGTAAATTATTCAAAAAGTAATTTTTTACTGTCGCAAACTTTAAATACGCCAGGGATTGCCTTTCTATAGTAAATTTTGCAAAAAATATTTTTATACTGTCGCACATTTTAAATACCCCAGGGATTACCTTTTCTATAGTAAATTATTCCAAAAATAGCTTTTTACTGTCGCATGTTTTAAATACGCCAGCGATTGCCTTTTCTATACTAAATTTTGCAAAAAATTATTTTTTACTGTCGCAAATTTTAAATACGCCAGGGATTGCCTTTTCTATAGTAAATTTTTCAAAATTAATTTTATACTGTCGCAAATTTTAAATACGCCAGCGATTGCCTTTTCTATAGTAAATTTTGCAAAAAATTATTTTTTACTGTCGCAAATTTTAAATACGCTAGGGATTGCCTTTTCTATAGTAAATTTTTCAAAAAATAATTTTTTATTGTCGCAAATTTTAAATTCGCCAGGGATTGCCTTTTCTATAGTAAATTATTCAAAAATAATTTTTTACTGTCGCAAATTTTAAATACGCCAGGGATTGCCTTTTCTATAGTAAATTTTGCAAAAAATAATTTTTTACTGTCGCAAATTTTAAATACGCCAGGGATTGCCTTGTCTATAGTAAATTTTTCAAAAAATAGTTTTTTACTGTCGCAAATTTTAATTGCGCCAGGGATTGCCTTTTTTATAGTAAATTTTTCAAAAAATAATTTTTTATTGTAGCAAATTTTAAATTCACCAGGGATTGCCTTTTCTATAGTAAATTTTTCAAAAAATAATTTTTTATAATCGCAAATTTTAAATTCGCCAAGGATTGCCTTTTCTATAGCAAATTTTTCAAAGATTAATTTTTTACTGTCGCAAATTTTAAATACGCCAGTGATCGCCTTTTCTATAGTAAATTTTTCAAAAATTCATTTTATACTGTCGCAAATTTTAATTCCGCCAGGGATTGCCTTTTCTATAGTAAATTTTTCAAAAAATAATTTTTTATTGTCGCAAATTTTCAATACGCCAGGGATTGCCTTTTCTATAGTAAATTTTTCAAAATTAATTTTATACTGTCGCAAATTTTAAATACGCCAGCGATTGCCTTTTCTATAGTAAATTTTGCTAAAAATTATTTTTTACTGACGCATATTTTAAATACGCCAGTGTTTGCATTTACTATAGTGAATTTTCCAAAAATTAATTTTTTACTGTCGCAAATTTTAAATACGCCATGGATTGCCATTTCTATAGTAAATTATTCAAAAAATAATTTTTTACTGTCGTAAATTTTAAATACGCCAGCGATTGCCTTTTCTATAGTAAATTTTGCAAAAAATAATTTTTTACTGTCGCAAATTTTAAATACGCCAGGGATTGCCTTGTCTATAGTAAATTTTTCATAAAATAACTTTATACTGTCGCAAATTTTAATTGCGCCAGGGGTTGCCTTTTCTATAGTAAATTTTTCAAAAAATAATTTTTTATTGGCGCAAATTTTAAATTCGCCAGGGATTGCCTTTTCTATGGAAAATTTTTCAAAAATTAATTGTTTACTGTCGCAAATTTTAAATACGCCCGGGATTGCCTTTTCTATAGTAAATTTTTCAAAAATTAATTTTTTACTGTCGCAAATTTTAAATACGTCAGGGATTGCCTTTTCTATAGTAAACTTCGCAAAAAATAATTTTTTACTGTCGCAAATTTTAATTACGCCAGGGATTGCCTTTTCTATAGTAAATTTTCCAAAAATTAATTTTTTACGGTCGCAAATTTTTAATACGCCAAGGATTGCCTTTTCTATAGTAAATTATTCAAAAAATAATTTTTTTACTGTCGCAAATTTTAATTGCGCCAGGGGGATTGCCTTTTCTAAAGTAAGTTTTTCAAAATATAATTTTTTACTGTCGCAAATTTTAATTGCGCCAGGGATTGCCTTTTCTATGGTAAATTTTCCAAAAATTAATTTTTTACTGTCGCAAATTTTAAATACGCCAGGGATTGCCTATTCTATAGTAAATTATTCTAAAAATTATTTTTTACTGTCGCAAATTTTAATTGCGCCAGGGATTGCCTTTTCTATAGTAAATTTTTCAAAAAATAATTTTTTACTGTCGCAAATTTTAATTGCGGCAGGGATTGCCTTTTCTATAGCAAATTTTTCAAAAAATAATTTTTTACTGTCGCAAATTTGAAATACGCCAGGGATTGCCTTTTCTATAGTAAATTTTGCAAAAAATAATTTTTTACTGTCGCAAATTTTAAATACGCCAGGGATTGCCTTTTCTATAGTAAATTTTTCAAAATTAATTTTTATACTGTCGCAAATTTTAATTACGCTAGGGATTGACTTTTCTATAGTAAATTATTCAAAAAATAATTTTATACTGTCGCAAATTTTAAATACGCCAGGGATTGCCTTTTCTATAGTGAATTTTCCAAAAATTAATTTTTTACTGTCGCAAATTTTAAATAAGCTAGGGATTGCCTTTTCTATAGTAAATTTTTCAAAAAATAATTTTTAATTGTCGCAAATTTTAAATTCGCCAGGGATTGCCTTTTCTATAGAAAATTTTTCAAAAAATAATTTTTTACTATCGCAAGTTTTAAATACGCCAGGGATTGCCTTTTCTATAGTAAATTTTTCAAAAAATAATTTTTTCTTGTCGCAAATTTTAAATTCGCCAAGAATTGCCTTTTCTATAGTAAATTTTTCAAAAATTAATTTTTTACTGCCGCAAATTTTAAATACGCCAGGGATCGCCTTTTCTATAGTAAATTTTTCAAAAATAATTTTTTACTCTCGCAATTTTTAATTGCACCAGGCATTGCCTTTTCTATAGTAAATTTTGCAAAAAATAATTTTTTACTGTCGCAAAGTTAAATACGCCAGGGATTGCCTTGTCTAAAGTAAATTTTTCAAAAAATAATTTTTTACTGTAGCAAATTTCAAATACGCCAGGGATTGCCTTTTCTATAGTGAATTTTCCAAAAATTAATTTTTTACTGTCGCAAATTTTAAATAAGCTAGGGATTGCCTTTTCTATAGTAAATTTTTCAAAAAATAATTTTTAATTGTCGCAAATTTTAAATACGCCAGGGATTGCCTTTTCTATAGAAAATTTTTCAAAAAATAATTTTTTACTATCGCAAGTTTTAAATACGCCAGGGATTGCCTTTTCTATAGTAAATTTTTCAAAAATAATTTTTTCTTGTCGCAAATTTTAAATTCGCCAAGAATTGCCTTTTCTATAGTAAATTTTTCAAAAATTAATTTTTTACTGTCGCAAATTTTAAATATGCCAGGGATCGCCTTTTCTATAGTAAATTTTTCAAAAATTAATTTTATACAGTCGCAAATTTTAATTCCGCCAGGATTGCCTTTTCTATAGTAAATTATTCAAAAAATAATTTTTTACTGTCGGAAATTTTAATTGCGCCAGGGATTGCCTTTTCTTTAGCAAATTATTAAAAAAATAATTTTATACTTTCGCAAATTTTAATTCCGCCAGGGATTGCCTTTTCTATAATAAATTTTTCAAAATATAATTTTTTATTGTCGCAAATTTTAAATTCGCCAGGGATTGCCTTTTCTGTAGTAAATTTTTCAAAAAATAATTTTTTATTGTCGCAAATTTTAAATTCGCCAAGGATTGCCTTTTATATAGTAAATTTTTCAAAAATGAATTTTTTACTGTCGCAAATTTTAAATACGCCAGGGATCGCCTTTTCTATAGTAAATTTTTCAAAAATTAATTTTATATTGTCGCAAATTTTAATTCCGCCAGGGATTGCCTTTTCTATAGTAAATTTTTCAAAAAATAATTTTTTGCTGTCGCAAATTTTAATATACGCCAGGGATTGCCTTTTCTATAGTAAATATTTCAAAAATTAATTTTTTACTGTCGCAAATTTTAATTGCGCCAAGGATTGCCTTTTCTATAGTAAATTTTTCAAAAAATAATTTTTTGCTGTCGCAAATTTTAATATACGCCAGGGATTGCCTTTTCTATAGTAAATATTTCAAAAATTAATTTTTTACTGTCGCAAATTTTAATTGCGCCAGGGATTGCCTTTTCTATAGTAAATTTTTTAAAAATTAATTTTTTACTGTCGCAAATTTTAATTACGCCAGGGTTTGCCTTTTTTATAGTAAATTTGCAAAAAATTTATTTTTTACTGACGCAAACTTTAAATACGCCAGGGTTTGCCTTTACTATAGTGAATTTTCCAAAAATTAATTTTTTACTGCCGCAAATTTTAAATTCGCCAGGGATTGCCTTTTCTGTAGTAAATTTTTCAAAAAATAATTTTTTATTGTCGCAAATTTTAAATTCGCCAAGGATTGCCTTTTATATAGTAAATTTTCAAAAATGAATTTTTTACTGTCGCAAATTTTAAATACGCAGGGATCGCCTTGTCTATAGTAAATTTTTCAAAAAATAGTTTTTTACTGTCGCAAATTTTAATTGCGCCAGGTATTGCCTCTTCTATAGTAAATTTTTCAAAAAATAATTTTTTATTGTAGCAAATTTTAAATTCGCCAGGGATTGCCTTTTCTATAGTAAATTTTTCAAAAAATAATTTTTTATTGTCGCAAGTTTGAAATTCGCCAAGGATTGCCTTTTCTATAGTAAATTTTTCAAAAAATAATTTTTTGCTGTCGCAAATTTTAATATACGCCAGGGATTGCCTTTTCTATAGTAAATATTTCAAAAATTAATTTTTTACTGTCGCAAATTTTAATTGCGCCAGGGATTGCCTTTTCTATAGTAAATTTTTTAAAAATTAATTTTTTACTGTCGCAAATTTTAATTACGCCAGGGTTTGCCTTTTTTATAGTAAATTTTGCAAAAAATTTATTTTTTACTGACGCAAACTTTAAATACGCCAGGGTTTGCCTTTACTATAGTGAATTTTCCAAAAATTAATTTTTTACTGCCGCAAATTTTAAATACGCCATGGATTGCCATTTCTATAGTAAATTATTCAAAAAATAATTTTTTACTGTCGTAAATTTCAAATACGCCCGGATTGCCTTTTCTATAGTAAATTTTTCAAAAATTAATTTTTTATGTCGCAAATTTTAAATACGCCAGGGATTGCCTTTTCTATAGTAAACTTTGCAAAAAATAATTTTTTACTGTCGCAAATTTTAATTACGCCAGGGATTGCCTTTTCTATAGTAAATTTTCCAAAAATTAATTTTTCACTGTCGCAAATTTTAAATACGCCAAGGTTTGCCTTTTCTATAGTAAATTATTCAAAAAATAATTTTTTACTGTCGCTAATTTTAACTGCGCCAGGGATTGCCTTTTCTATAGTAAATTTTTCAAAATATTATTTTTTACTGTCGCAAATTTTAAATACGCCAGGAATTGCCTTTTGTATAGTAAATTTTTCAAAATTAATTTTATACTGTCGCAAATTTTAAATACGCCAGCGATTGCATTTTCTATAGTAAATTTTCCAAAAATTATTTTTTACTGTCGCAAATTTTAACTGCGCCAGGGATTGCCTTTTCTATAGTAAATTTTTCAAAAAATAATTTTTTACTTTCGCAAATTTTAATTGCGCCACGGATTGCCTTTTCTATAGTAAATTTTTCAAAAAATAATTTTTTATTGTCGCAAATTTTAAATTCGCCAGGGATTGCCTTTTCTATAGTAAATTTTTCAAAAAATAATTTTTTACTGTCGCAAATTTTAAATACGCCCGGGATTGCCTTTTCTATAGTAAATTTTTCAAAAATTAATTTTTTACTGTCGCAAATTTTAAATACGCCAGGGATTGCCTTTTCTATAGTAAACTTTGCAAAAAATAATTTTTTACTGTCGCAAATTTTATTTACGCCAGGGATTGCCTTTTCTATAGTAAATTTTCCAAAAATTAATTTTTTACTATCGCAAATTTTAAATACGCCAGGGATTGCCTTTTCTATAGTAAATTATTCAAAAAATAATTTTTTACTGTCGCAAATTTTAATTGCGCCAGGGATTGCCTTTTCTATAGCAAATTATTAAAAAAATAATTTTATACATTCGCAAATTTTTAATTCCGCCAGGGATTGCCTTTTCTATAATAAATTTTTCAAAAAATAATTTTTTATTGTCGCAAATTTTAAATTCGCCAGGGATTTCCTTTTCTATAGTAAATTTTTCAAAAAATAATTTTTTATTGTCGCAAGTTTGAAATTCGCCAAGGATTGCCTTTTCTATAGTAAATTTTTCAAAAAATAATTTTTTACTGTCGCAAATTTTAAATACGCCCGGGATTGCCTTTTCTATAGTAAATTTTTCAAAAATTAATTTTTTACTGTCGCAAATTTTAAATACGCCAGGGATTGCCTTTTCTATAGTAAACTTTGCAAAAAATAATTTTTTACTGTCGCAAATTTTATTTACGCCAGGGATTGCCTTTTCTATAGTAAATTTTCCAAAAATTAATTTTTTACTATCGCAAATTTTAAATACGCCAGGGATTGCCTTTTCTATAGTAAATTATTCAAAAAATAATTTTTTACTGTCGCAAATTTTAATTGCGCCAGGGATTGCCTTTTCTATAGCAAATTATTAAAAAAATAATTTTATACTTTCGCAAATTTTAATTCCGCCAGGGATTGCCTTTTCTATAATAAATTTTTCAAAAAATAATTTTTTATTGTCGCAAATTTTAAATTCGCCAGGGATTGCCTTTTCTATAGTAAATTTTTCAAAAAATAATTTTTATTGTCGCAAGTTTGAAATTCGCCAAGGATTGCCTTTTCTATAGTAAATTTTTCAAAAAATAATTTTTTGCTGTCGCAAATTTTAATATACGCCAATGATTGCCTTTTCTATAGTAAATTTTTCAAAAAATAATTTTTTGCTGTCGCAAATTTTAATATACGCCAGGGATTGCCTTTTCTATAGTAAATATTTCAAAATTAATTTTTTACTGTCGCAAATTTTAATTGCGCCAGGGATTGCCTTTTCTATAGTAAATTTTTCAAAAATGAATTTTTTACTGTCACAAATTTTAAATACGCCAGGGATCGCCTTGTCTATAGTAAATTTTTCAAAAAATAGTTTTTTACTGTCGCAAATTTTAATTGCGCCAGGTATTGCCTTTTCTATAATAAATTTTTCAAAAAATAATTTTTATTGTCGCAAATTTTAAATTCGTCAAGGATTGCCTTTTATATAGTAAATTTTTCAAAAATGAATTTTTTACTGTCGCAAATTTTAAATACGCCAGGGATCGCCTTGTCTATAGTAAATTTTTCAAAAAATAGTTTTTTACTGTCGCAAATTTTAAATTCGCAAAGGATTGCCTTTTCTATAGTAAATTTTTCAAAAATTAATTTTATATTGTCGCAAATTTTAATTCCGCCAGGGATTGCCTTTTCTATAGTAAATTTTTCAAAAAATAATTTTTTGCTGTCGCAAATTTTAATATACGCCAGGGATTGCCTTTTCTATAGTAAATATTTCAAAAATTAATTTTTTACTGTCGCAAATTTTAATTGCGCCAGGGATTGCCTTTTCTACAGTAAATTTTTCAAAAATGAATTTTTTACTGTCGCAAATTTTAAATACGCCAGGGATCGCCTTGTCTATAGTAAATTTTTCAAAAAATAGTTTTTTACTGTCGCAAATTTTAATTGCGCCAGGAATTACCTCTTCTATAGTAAATTTTTCAAAAAATAATTTTTTATTGTAGCAAATTTTAAATTCGCCAGGGATTGCCTTTTCTATAGTAAATTTTTCAAAAAATAATTTTTTATTGTCGCAAGTTTGAAATTCGCCAAGGATTGCCTTTTCTATAGTAAATTTTTCAAAAAATAATTTTTTGCTGTCGCAAATTTTAATATACGCCAGGGATTGCCTTTTTATAGTAAATATTTCAAAAATTAATTTTTTACTGTCGCAAATTTTAATTGCGCCAGGGATTGCCTTTTCTATAGTAAATTTTTAAAAATTAATTTTTTACTGTCGCAAATTTTAAATACGCCAGCGATTGCCTTTTCTATAGTAAATTTTGGAAAAAATTATTTTTTACTGTCGCAAATTTTCAATACGCCAGGGATTGCCTTTTCTATAGTAAATTTTTCAAAATTAATTTTATACTGTCGCAAATTTTAAATACGCCAGCGTTTGCCTTTTTTATAGTAAATTTTGCAAAAAATTTATTTTTTACTGACGCAAACTTTAAATACGCCAGGGTTTGCCTTTACTATAGTGAATTTTCCAAAAATTAATTTTTTACTGCCGCAAATTTTAAATACGCCATGGATTGCCATTTCTATAGTAAATTATTCAAAAAATAATTTTTTACTGTCGTAAATTTTAAATACGCCCAGATTGCCTTTTCTATAGTAAATTTTTCAAAAATTAATTTTTTACTGTCGCAAATTTTAAATACGCCAGGGATTGCCTTTTCTATAGTAAACTTTGCAAAAAATAATTTTTTACTGTCGCAAATTTTAATTACGCCAGGGATTGCCTTTTCTATAGTAAATTTTCCAAAAATTAATTTTTCACTGTCGCAAATCTTAAATACGCCAGGGTTTGCCTTTTCTATAGTAAATTATTCAAAAAATAATTTTTTACTGTCGCTAATTTTAACTGCGCCGGGGATTGCCTTTTCTATAGTAAATTTTTCAAAAAATTATTTTTTACTGTCGCAAATTTTAAATACGCCAGGGATTGCCTTTTCTATAGTAAATTTTTCAAAAAATAATTTTTTATTGTCGCAAATTTTAAATTCGCCAGGGATTGCCTTTTCTATAGTAAATTTTTCAAAAAATAATTTTTTACTGTCGCAAATTTTAAATACGCCCGGGATTGCCTTTTCTATAGTAAATTTTTCAAAAATTAATTTTTTACTGTCGCAAATTTTAAATACGCCAGGGATTGCCTTTTCTATAGTAAACTTTGCAAAAAATAATTTTTTTACTGTCGCAAATTTTATTTACGCCAGGGATTGCCTTTTCTATAGTAAATTTTCCAAAAATTAATTTTTTACTATCGCAAATTTTAAATACGCCAGGGATTGCCTTTTCTATAGTAAATTATTCAAAAAATAATTTTTTACTGTCGCAAATTTTAATTGTGCCAGGGATTTTTTTTTATATTATTAAGCCAAGCTCAGGGGATACTCTATGATGCAAAGCACAACATGGCAGGAAGGAGATAGGGAAAGGTTTAGGGTATATGAGGAAAGTGGCGGAGGTGCCGATGTATGTCGCCCTTAAACTTCCGCAGATTTTATGCCGAAGGAAAAACAGAAGATGGTAAGCTGTTCCACATTCGCACTGTTCGGGATAAAAAAGCATCTCTGAATTTTACTGTACGGCCGAAAGAAATTTGAAGGGTTAAAAGATGTGCGCGGTTTGCAGCGCGAGTATTGCGTGCAGGAATCATTCTACAAGGGATTAAACTAGATATTTCATCAGAACATTGACCATGCATATAGCGGTAAAGGAGCGAAAGGCATCCAACATTGCTGCGGTGCTCGAGTGAGTCGATATGACAAGTTATTGCCAAATCGCCAATGAGCTTGAAGGCTCTCTTTTGGACGATATCCAATGAAGCTAAGGCTGTGCGACCAGCCCCGGCCCATATATGGGAGTTGTATTCCATTCTAGGTCTAATGTAGGACTTGTAGAGGAGCGCTAGATTTGACGGGCTGAAATATTTCTTACACCTTTTCAGAAATCCAAGACATTTCGATGCTTCTTTGGCAACAGAGAAGATGTGATCTGTCCAGTTTAACTTACTGGAAATATTAATGCCAAGAATGCTTAGTGATGGTGAATCAGAAATGAATGCTCCATCAAAAGAAACGGGTGTGGTTAAGTTATGATCTTGTTTTAATGAGATAAGACAGCTTTGGGACTTTGATGCATTGAATTCGACGCGATTCGCTTTGCCCCAAGCGAGGATATTGGCAAGATCGTTATTCAATGATCTAGTCATGCAATCTCGTTTAACACATGCAGCATTCCCCCTGGATTCCGCAAGAGTGTCAAAGGAGTAAGCGAAATCAAGAGTTCTGTCATCTGCGAAACTATGGATGGGATTGAAAGTAAGGGAAAGCAGATCATTAATGAAAATTAAAAAGAGAGTTGGAGAGATAACAGAGCCTTGAGGTACACCGGCATATATGGGATGCGGTTCAGACGTAACGCCATCTAATACAACACGTATTTGGCGACTAGATAGGAAACTTTCAATCCATAATACAAGAGGAGGGGAGAGACCAAGTGCTTTGAGTTTGGCTAAAAGGGCTGGATGCCAAACTCTATCAAAGGCTTTTGAAATATCTAGGGCAACGATTTTAGACTCACCAAAATTGTGAAGACTACGGTTCCAACGTTCCGTAAGAAAGGTCAGCAAGTCTCCAGATGAGCGTCCAGCTCGGAAGCCATATTGGCGATCGTTGATGAGATGATTAGTTTCTAGATACTTCATTAATTTTGAGTTAATGATAGATTCAAAAACCTTTGAAAGAATCGAAGTGATGGCAATTGGTCGATAATTTGAGGGATCGCTACCCTCTCCTTTCTTAGGAATAGGCTGAACGTGAGCTAGCTTCCAAGCAGTTGGAAATTTTCCTGTCGAATAAGACAAGTAGAAGAGTTTGCGCAGAGGTTTAGCCAAGGATGAGGCGCAGCTTTTAATTAACAGGGGCGAAAAACCATCAGGACCTGCGGCTTTGGAGACGTTGATCCCCTTAAGGACCCTGACCACATCCCTCGTACGAACGTGTATTGGCTCTTGTACACATTCACACGGGCGATGCAAAACAGGTGTTTGTGAAGTTGGTGGAAGACGAGAATTTGAAGCGAATCTAGCAGCTAAAATATTAGCTTTATCCAGGGAGTCAACAATCACTTCACCATTATTAAGTAGTGAAGGTATAGAGGAACTGGTGAAATTGTTCCTGATGGTTTTGACCAGGGACCAGAAACCTTTGCTACCTTTGCGGCTTGTCAAGATTCTTTGTCTAATATTCTGGTCAAAAAGAAATTTTTCTCTCTGGATAATGGACTTGCAGGTGTTCCGTGCAGTCTTGTAGACTTGTTTCATTTCCGGACATGGATGCAATTGATAGGCGCGAAAAGCAGACTCTTTCGCTTTTATAGCTTGGTTGCACTTATCGTTAAACCAGGAGCGATCATGCTGTTGTTGAGACCTGCTGTAAGAATACGGAATGTATTCACGCATGCCAAGATTTAGTATGTTACTAAATTGTAATGTGCATTCATCAACATCCCTCGAAGCAAAACAGACCGACCAATCAATTTCTTTAAGATACTTATTGAGACTTTCCCAATCAGCATTCTTATAGTGCCAAAGAAGCCTACTTGTAGGCGGAGCAGTTGGGCGGCACAGGTTTGAGGTGGTAAATTGAGCCGTGATTAAACAATGGTCTGAATTTCCAAGAGGGGAACCGACTGAAATGGAATATTTGTCAGTATAAGATGTTAGAAACAAGTCGAGTAAATTAGCTTTATCTCCAGCTGCATCAGGAATTCGCGTTGGTGCATCCACTAGCTGTTGCAAATTAAATGATTCACAGAAGAGTTCAACGAAACGGCCCGCAGGACTTGTGGTAGAAGAATGTCTGAGCCACGGTATATTATGAACATTAAAATCGCCTGCCAGGACGATTTCGGAAGAGGGGGAAACAGAAAGCAAATGATCAATATTGTTGGAGATATTGTCAAATACGGATACCGTGTCGTCATCAGACATATTTGGGCTGCGATAAAGGAAACAGAAGTATATGATGTGCTTGTGAAGTTTGAACCTAATCCAGATATAATTAAACTCTGGATTAGCAGAAGGAAAATCTTGAAGAATAGTAAAGGCCACATCATTCCGAATATATACTGCGATCCCTCTATGCTGAGAAAAAAGAGGCACGAAGCTGTAACCAGGGACGTGATACTGATTAATATCAGCATCAGAAACGACCTTGGTTTCACTTAGCGCAAGAATTGCCGGATTTTTTGAGTTAAGGTGGCAGTACACCGAAAACCAATTTGCTCTTAATCCGCGAATATTGCAGAAATCTAAAATAAAATTCTGCATGCTGAAGGCAAAAACAAAAAAGCAAAAAAGAAAAAAAGCGACACACAACAACACATAAATTTGGGCGCCACCAGCAGCAGTCAACGACACAGCGAGGTAAAAAAAAACAACAATAGTGTAATGCCTATTGCTGCTTTCAATACCTCAGATCGTGCAGTTCAATGACCACAGCTGAGTGCACCCGGATTGCTGATCAGTGACAAGTGCTAATGCATTTGCACTGATCACAGATGAAGAGAAGGAAAGGAAACATTACCGCGCTGCTGGCTTATAGAATGTTGATAGGGCATAGAAGAGCCCTTCACTTGGCGGATAAAATTTAATTGCCTTAACTATAGTAAAATTTTCAAAAAATAATTTTTTACTGTCGCAAATTTTAATTGCGCCAGGGATTGCCTTTTCTATAGTAAATTTTTCAAAAAATTATTTTTTACTGTCGCAAATTTTAAATACGCCAGGGATTGCCTTTTCTATAGTAAATTTTTCAAAATTAATTTTATACTGTCGCAAATTTTAAATACGCCAGCGATTGCCTTTTCTATAGTAAATTTTGCAAAAAATTATTTTTTACTGTCGCAAATTTTAAATACGCCCAGGGATTGGCTTTTCTGTAGTGAATTTTCCAAAAATTAATTTTTTACTGTCGCAAATTTTAAATACGCCAGGGGTTGCCTTTTCTATAGTAAATTTTTCAAGAAATAATTTTTTAATGTCGCAAATTTTAAATTCGCCAGGGATTGCCTTTTCTATAGAAAATTTTTCAAAAATTAATTTTTTACTGTCGCAAATTTTAAATACGCCAGGGATTGCCTTTTCTATAGTAAGTTTTTCAAAAATTAGTTTTTTACTGTCGCAAATTTTAAATACGCCAGGGATTGCCTTTTCTATAGTAAACTTTGCAAAAAATAATTTTCTATTGTCGCAAATTTTAATTACGCCAGGGATTGCCTTTTCTATAGTAAATTTTCCAAAAATTAAATTTTACTGTCTCAAATTTTAAATACGCCAGGGATTGCCTTTTCTATAGTAAATTATTCAAAAATGAATTTTTTACTGTCGCAAATTTTAATTGCGCCAAGGATGCCTTTTCTATAGTAAATTTTTCATAAAATAATTTTTTACTGTCGCAAATTTTAAATACGCCAGGGATTGCCTTTTCTATAGTAAATTTTGCAAAAAATAATTTTTTACTGTCGCAAATTTTAAATACGCCAGGGATTGCCTTTTCTGCAGCAAATTATTAAAAAAATAATTTTATACTGTCGTAAATTTTAAATACGCAGGGTTTGCCTTGTCTGTAGTAAATTTTTCAAAAAATAATTTTTTACTGTCGCAAATTTTAATTGCGCCAGGGATTGCCTTTTCTATAGTAAATTATTCAAAAAGTAATTTTTTACTGTCGCAAATTTTAAATACGCCAGGGATTGCCTTTTCTATAGTAAATTTTTCAAAATTAATTTTATACTGTCGCAAATTTTAAATACGCCAGCGATTGCCTTTTCTATAGTAAATTTTGCAAAAAATTATTTTTTACTGTCGCAAATTTTAAATACGCCAGGGATTGCCTTTTCTATAGTAAATTTTTCAAAAAATAATTTTTTACTGTCGCAAATTTTAATTGCGGCAGGGATTGCCTTTTCTATAGTAAATTTTTCAAAAAATAATTTTTTACTGTCGCAAATTTTAAATACGCCAGGGATTGCCTTTTCTATAGTAAATTTTGCAAAAAATAATTTTTTACTGTCGCAAATTTTAAATACGCCAGGTATTGCCTTGTCTATAGTAAATTTTTCAAAAAATAATTTTTTACTGTCGCAAATTTTAATTGCGCCAGGGGTTGCCTTTTCTACAGTAAATTTTTCAAAAAATAATTTATTATTGTCGCACATTTTAAATTCTCCAGGGATTACCTTTTCTATAGTAAAGTTTGCAAAAAATAATTTTTTACTGTCGCAAATTTTAATTACGCCAGGGATTGCCTTTTCTATAGTAAATTTTCCAAAAATTAATTTTTTACTGTCGCAAATTTTAAATACGCCAGGGATTGCCTATTCTATAGTAAATTATTCTAAAAATTATTTTTTACTGTCGCAAATTTTAATTGCGCCAGGGATTGCCTTTTCTATAGTAAATTTTTCAAAAAATAATTTTTTACTGTCGCATATTTTAATTGCGGCAGGGATTGCCTTTTCTATAGTAAATTTATCAAAAAATAATTTTTTACTGTCGCAAATTTTAAATACGCCAGGGATTGCCTTTTCTATAGTAAATTTTGCAAAAAATATTTTTTTACTGTCGCAAATTTTAAATACGCCAGGGATTGCTTTTTCTATAGTAAATTTTTCAAAATTAATTTTATACTGTCGCAAATTTTATTTTCGCCAGGGATTGACATTTCTATAGTAAATTATTCAAAAAATAATTTTATACTGTCGCAAATTTTAAATACGCCAGGGATTGCCTTGTCTGTAGTAAATTTTCAAAAAATAATTTTTTTACTGTCGCAAATTTTAAATTCGCCAGGCATTGCCTTTTCTATAGTAAATTTTGCAAAAAATAATTTTTTAATGTCGCAAATTTTAATTACGCCAATGATTGCCTTTTCTGTAGTGAATTTTCCAAAAATTAATTTTTTACTGTCGCAAATTTTAAATACGCCAGCGATTGCCTTTTCTATAGTAAATTTTCCAAAAAATAATTTTTTACTGTCGCAAATTTTAATTGCGGCAGGGATTGCCTTTTCTATAGTAAATTTATCAAAAAATAATTTTTTACTGTCGCAAATTTTAAATACGCCAGGGATTGCCTTTTCTATAGTAAATTTTGCAAAAAATATTTTTTTACTGTCGCAAATTTTAAATACGCCAGGGATTGCTTTTTCTATAGTAAATTTTTCAAAATTAATTTTATACTGTCGCAAATTTTAATATCGCCAGCGATTGACTTTTCTATAGTAAATTATTAAAAAAATAATTTTATACTGTCGCAAATTTTAAATACGCCAGGGATTGCCTTGTCTATAGTAAATTTTTCAAAATATAATTTTTTACTGTCGCAAATTTTAATTGCGCCAGGGGTTGCCTTTTCTATAGTAAATTTTTCAAAAAATAATTTATTATTGTCGCAAATTTTAAATTCGCCAGGGATTACCTTTTCTATAGTAAACTTTGCAAAAAATAATTTTTTACTGTCGCAAATTTTAATTACGCCAGGGATTGCCTTTTCTATAGTAAATTTTCCAAAAATTAATTTTTTACTGTCGCAAATTTTAAATAAGCCAGGGATTGCCTATTCTATAGTAAATTATTCTAAAAATTATTTTTTACTGTCGCAAATATTAATTGTGCCAGGGATTGCCTTAACTATAGTAAAATTTTCAAAAAATAATTTTTTACTGTCGCAAATTTTAATTGCGCCAGGGATTGCCTTTTCTATAGTAAATTTTTCAAAAAATTATTTTTTACTGTCACAAATTTTAAATACGCCAGGGATTGCCTTTTCTATAGTAAATTTTTCAAAATTAATTTTATACTGTCGCAAATTTTAAATACGCCAGGAATTGCCTTGTCTATAGTAAATTTTTCAAAATATAATTTTTTACTGTCGCAAATTTTAATTGCGCCAGGGGTTGCCTTTTCTATAGTAAATTTTTCAAAAAATAATTTATTATTGTCGCAAATTTTAAATTCGCCAGGGATTACCTTTTCTATAGTAAACTTTGCAAAAAATAATTTTTTACTGTCGCAAATTTTAATTACGCCAGGGATTGCCTTTTCTATAGTAAATTTTCCAAAAATTAACTTTTTACTGTCGCAAATTTTAAATACGCCAGGGATTGCCTATTCTATAGTAAATTATTCTAAAAATAATTTTTTACTGTCGCAAATTTTAATTGTGCCAGGGATTGCCTTAACTATAGTAAAATTTTCAAAAAATTATTTTTTACTGTCGCAAATTTTATTTG
>CAWVNZ010000580.1:0-34662 GCA_963930735.1 Dioctria linearis
AAAATTAGTTTTTGAAAAATTTACTATAGAAAAGGCAATCCCTGGCGCAATTAAAATTTGCGACAGTAAAAAATTATTTTTTGAATAATTTACTATAGAAAAGGCAATCCCTGGCGCAATTAAAATTTGCGACAGTAAAAAATTAATTTTTGAAAAATGTACTATATAAACGGCAATCCCTGGCGCAATTAAAATTTGCGACAGTAAAAAATTAATTTTTGAAAAATTTACTATAGAAAAGGCAATCCCTGGCGTAATTAAAATTTGCGACAGTAAAAAATTATTTTTTGAAAAATTTACTATAGAAAAGGCAATTCCTGGCGCAATTAAAATTTGTGACAGTAAAAAATTATTTTTTGAAAAATTTACTGTAGAAAAGGCAATCCCTGGCGCAATTAAAATTTGCGACAATAGAAAATTATTTTTTGAAAAAATTTACTGTAGAAAAGGCAATCCCTGGCGCAGTTAAAATTTGCGACAGTAAAAAATTATTTTTTGATTAATTTACTATAGAAAAAGCAATCCCTGGCGGATTTAAAATTTGCGACAGTAAAAAATTCATTTTTGAAAAATTTGCTGTAGAAAAGGCAATCCCTGGCGCAACTAAAATTTTCGACAGTAAAAAATTATTTTTTGCAAAGTTTACTATAGAAGAGGCAATCCCTGGCGTATTTAAAATTTGCGACAGTAGAAAATTATTTTTAGAAAAATTTACTATAGAAAAGGCAATCCCTGGCGCAATTAAAATTTGCGACAGTAAAAAATTATTTTTGGAAAATTTGCTATAGAAAAGGCAATCCCTGGCGTAATTAAAATTTGCGACAGTAAACAATTATTTTTTGAATAATTTACTATAGAAAAGGCAATCCCTGGCGCATTTAAAATTTGCGACAATAAAAAATTAATTTGTGAAAAATTTACTATAGAAAAGGCAATCCCTGGCGTAATTTAAATTTGCGACAGTAAAAAATTATTTTTTGAATAATTTACTATAGAAAGGGCAATCCCTGGAACAATTAAAATTTGCGACAGTAAAAAATTATTTTTTGAATAATTTACTATAGAAAAGGCAATCCCTGGCGTAATTAAAATTTGCGACAGTAGAAAATAATTTTTTGAAAAATTTACTATAGAAAAGGCAATCCCTGGCGCAATCAAAATTTGCGACAGTAGAAAATTATTTTTTGAAAAATTTACTGTAGAAAAGGCAATCGCTGGCGCAATTAAAATTTGCGACAGTAGAAACCTATTTTTTGAAAAATTTACTGTAGAAAAGGCAATCCGTGGCGCAATTAAAATTTGCGACAGTAAAAAACTATTTTTTGAAAAATTTACTAAAGGAAAGGCAATCCCTGTCGTATTTAAAATTTGCGACAGTAAAAAATTATTTTTTGATTAATTTACTATAGAAAAGGCAAACCCTGGTGCAATTAAAATTTGCGACAGTAAAAAATTATTTTTTGAAAAATTTACTATAGGAAAGGCAATCCCTGACGTATTTAAAATTTGCGACAGTAAAAAATTATTTTTTGAATAATTTACTATAGAAAAGGCAATCCCTGGCGTAATTAAAATATGCGACAGTAAAAAATTATTTTTTGAAATATTTACTATAGAAAAGGCAATCCCTGGTAATTAAAATTTTCGACAGTAAAAAATTATGTTTTGCAAAATTTACTGTAGAAAAGGCATTCCCTGGCGTATTTAAAATTTGCGACAGTAAAAAATTAATTTGTGAAAAATTTACTATAGAAAAGGCAATCCCTGGCGTAATTAAAATTTGCGACAGTAAAAAATTATTTTTTGAATAATTTACTATAGAAAGGGCAATCCCTGGAGCAATTAAACTTTGCGACAGTAAAAAATTATTTTTTGAAAAATTTACTGTAGAAATGGCAATCCCTGGCGCAATTAAAATTTGCGACAGTATAAAATTATTTTTTGAAAAATTTACTAAAGAAAAGGCAATCCCTGGCGCAATTAAAATTTGCGACAGTAAAAAATTATTTTTTGAAAAATTTACTATAGAGAAGGCAATCCCTGGCGCAATTAAAATTTGCGACAGTAGAAAATTATTTTTTGAAAAATTTACTATATAAAAGGCAATCCCTGGCGCAATTAAAATTTGCGACAGTAAAAAATTAATTTTTGAAAAATTTACTATAGAAAAGGCAATCCCTGATATAATTAAAATTTGCGACAGTAAAAAATTATTTTTTGAAAAATTTACTATAGAAAAGGCAATCCCTGGCGCAATTAAAATTTGCGACAGTAAAAAATTATTTTTTGAATAATTTACTATAGAAAAGGCAATCCCTGGCGCAATTGAAATTTGCGACAGTAAAAAATTATTTTTTGAATAATTTACTATAGAAAAGGCAATCCCTGGCGTAATTGAAATTTGCGACAGTAGAAAATTATTTTTTGAGAAATTTTTACTATAGAAAACGCAATCCCTGCCGCAATTAAAATTTGCGACAGTAAAAAATTAATTTTTGAATAATTTACTATAGAAAAGGCAATCACTGTCGTAATTAAAATTTGCGACAGTAAAAAATTAGTTTTTGAAAAATTTACTATAGAAAAGGCAATCCCTGGCGCAATTAAAATTTGCGACAGTAAAAAATTATTTTTTGAAAAATTTACTATAGAAAAGGCAATCCCTGGCGCAATTAAAATTTGCGACAGTAAAAAATTATTTTTTGAAAAATTTACTGTAGAAATGGCAATCCCTGGCGCAATTAAAATTTGCGACAGTATAAAATTATTTTTTGAAAAATTTACTAAAGAAAAGGCAATCCCTGGCGCAATTAAAATTTGCGACAGTAAAAAATTATTTTTTGAAAAATTTACTATAGAGAAGGCAATCCCTGGCGCAATTAAAATTTGCGACAGTAGAAAATTATTTTTTGAAAAATTTACTATAGAAAAGGCAATCCCTGGCGCAATTAAAATTTGCGACAGTAAAAAATTATTTTTTGAATAATTTACTATAGAAAAGGCAATCCCTGGCGTAATTAAAATTTGCGACAGTAAAAAATTAGTTTTTGAAAAATTTACTATAGAAAAAGCAATCCCTGGCGCAATTAAAATTTGCGACAGTAAAAAATAATTTTTTGAAAAATTTACTATAGAAAAGGCAATCCCTGGCGAAATTAAAATTTGCGACAGTAAAAAAATTGCGACAGTAAAAAAATTGCGACAGTAAAAAATTATTTTTGGAAAAATTTACTGTAGAAAAGGCAATCCCTGGCGCAATTAAAATTTGCGACAGTATAAAATTATATTTTGAAAAATTTACTGTAAAAATGGCAATCCCTGGCGGAATTAAAATTTTCGACAGTAAAAAATTATGTTTTGCAAAATTTACTATAGAAGAGGCAATCCCTGGCGCAATTAAAATTTGCGACAGTAAAAAATTATTTTTTGAAAAATTTACTGTAGAAAAGGCAATCCCTGGCGCAATTAAAATTTGCGACAGTAGAAAATTATTTTTTAAAAATTTTACTATAGAAAAGGCAATCCCTGGCGCAATTAAAATTTGCGACAGTAAAAAATTATTTTTTGCAAAATTTACTATAGAAATGGCGCAATTAAAATTTGCGACAGTAAAAAATTATTTTTTGAATAATTTACTATAGAAAAGTCAATCCCTGGCGTATTTATAATTTGCGACAGTAAAAAATTAATTTTTGAAAAATTTACTATAGAAAAGGCAATCCCTGGCGTATTTAAAATTTGCGACAGTAAAAAATTAATTTGTGAAAAATTTACTATAGAAAAGGCAATCCCTGGCGCAATTAAAATTTGCGACAGTAAAAAATTATTTTTTGAATAATTTACTATAGAAATGGCAGTCCCTGGCGTATTTAAAATTTGCGACAGTAAAAAATTAATTTGTGAAACATTTACTATAGAAAAGGCAATCCCTGGCGGAATTAAAATTTGCGACAGTAAAAAATTATTTTTTGAATAATTTACTATAGAAAAGGCAATCCCTGGCGCAATTAAAATTTGCGACAGTAAAAAATTATTTTTTGAATAATTTACTATAGAAAAGGCAATCCCTGGCGTAATTAAAATTTGCGACAGTAGAAAATTATTTTTTGAAAAATTTACTATAGAAAAGGCAATCCCTGGCGGAATTAAAATTTGCGACAGTAAAAAATTATTTTTTGAATAATTTACTATAGAAAGGGCAATCCCTGGCGCAATTAAAATTTGCGACAGTAAAAAATAATTTTTTGAAAAATTTACTATATAAAAGGCAATCCCTGGCGCAATTAAAATTTGCGACAGTAAAAAATTAATTTTTGAAAAATTTACTATAGAAAAGGCAATCCCTGGCGTAATTAAAATTTGCGACAGTAAAAAATTATTTTTTGAAAAATTTACTATAGAAAAGGCAATCCATGGCGGATTTAAAATTTGCGACAGTAAAAAATTAATTTTTGAAAAATTTGCTGTAGAAAAGGCAATCCCTGGCGCAATTAAAATTTTCGACAGTAAAAAATTATTTTTTGCAAAGTTTACTATAGAAGAGGCAATCCCTGGCGTATTTAAAATTTGCGACAGTAGAAAATTATTTTTTGAAAAATTTTCTATAGAAAAGGCAAGCCCTGGCGCAATTAAAATTTGCGACAGTAAAAAATTATTTTTTGCAAAATTTGCTATAGAAAAGGCAATCCCTGGCGTAATTAAAATTTGCAACAGTAAAAACTTATTTTTTGAATAATTTACTATAGAAAAGGCAATCCCTGACGTATTTAAAATTTGCGACAGTAAGAAATTAATTTTTGAAAAATTTACCAAAGAAAAGGCAATCCCTGGCGTATTTAAAATTTGCTACAGTAAAAAATTAATTTGTAAAAAATTTACTATAGAAAAGGCAATCCCTGGCGCAATTAAAATTTGCGACAGTAAAAAATTATTTTTTGAAAAATTTACTAAAGAAAAGGCAATCCCTGGCGTAATTAAAATTTGCGACAGTAAAAAAATATTTTTTGAAAAATTTACTATAGAAAAGGCAATCCCTGGCGCAATTAAAATTTGCGACAGTAAAAAATTAATTTTTGAAAAATTTACTATAGGAAAGGCAATCCCTGGCGTATTTAAAATTTGCGACAGTAAAAAATTAATTTGTGTAAAATTTACTATAGAAAAGGCAATCCCTGGAGCAATTAAAATTTGCGACAGTAAAAAATTATTTTTTGAATAATTTACTATAGAAAAGGCAATCCCTGGCGTAATTAAAATTTGCGACATTAGAAAATTATTTTTTGAAAAATTTACTATAGAAAAGGCAATCCCTGGCGCAATTAAAATTTGCGACAGTAAAAAATTATTTTTTGAATAATTTACTATAGAAAAGGCAATCCCTGGCGCAATTAAAATTTTCGACAGTAAAAAATTATTTTTTGCAAAATTTACTATAGAAGAAGCAATCCCTGGCGTATTTAAAATTTGCGACAGTAAAAAATTAATTTTTGAAAAATTTACTATAGAAAAGGCAATCCCTGGCGTATTTAAAATTTGCGACAGTAAAAAATTAATTTGTGAAAAATTTACTATAGAAAAGGCAATCCCTGGCGCAATTAAAATTTGCGACAGTAAAAAATTATTTTTTGAAAAATTTACTATAGAAAAGGCAATCCCTGGCGCAATTAAAATTTGCGACAGTAAAAAATTATTTTTTGAATAATTTACTATAGAAAAGGCAATCCTGGCGTATTTAAAATTTGTGACACTAAAAAATTAATTTTTGAAAAATTTACTATAGAAAAGGCAATCCCTGGCGTATTTAAAATTTGCGACAGTAAAAAATTAATTTGTGAAAAATTTACTATAGAAAAGGCAATCCCTGCCGTAATTAAAATTTGCGACAGTATAAAATTATTTTTTGAATAATTTACTATAGAAAAGGCAATCCCTGGCGTAATTAAAATTTGCGACAGCGTAAAATTATTTTTTGAAAAATTTACTATAGAAAAGGTAATCCCTGGCGCAATTAAAATTTGCGACAGTAAAAAATTATTTTTTGAATAATTTACTATAGAAAAGGCAATCCCTGGCGCAATTAAAATTTGCGACAGTAAAAAATTATTTTTTGAAAAATTTACTATAGAAAAGGCAATCCCTGGCGCAATTAAAATTTGCGACAGTAGAAAATAATTTTTTGAAGCATTTACTATAGAAAAGGCAATCCCTGGCGCAATTAAAATTTGCGACAGTAAAAAATTATTTTTTGCAAAATTTACTAAAGAAAAGGCAATCCCTGTCGCAATTAAAATTTGCGACAGTAAAAAATTATTTTTTGAAAAATTTACTATAGAAAAGGCAATCCCTGGCGCAATTAAAATTTGCGACAGTAAAAAATTATTTTTTGCAAAATTTACTATAGAAATGGCGCAATTAAAATTTGCGACAGTAAAAAATTATTTTTTGAATAATTTACTATAGAAAAGTCAATCCCTGGCGTATTTATAATTTGCGACAATAAAAAATTAATTTGTGAAAAATTTACTATAGAAAAGGCAACCCCTGGCGCAATTAAAATTTGCGACAGTAAAAAATTAATTTGTGAAACATTTACTATAGAAAAGGCAATCCCTGGCGGAATTAAAATTTGCGACAGTAAAAAATTATTTTTTGAATAATTTACTATAGAAAAGGCAATCCCTGGCGCAATTAAAATTTGCGACAGTAAAAAATTATTTTTTGAATAATTTACTATAGAAAAGGCAATCCCTGGCGTAATTAAAATTTGCGACAGTAGAAAATTATTTTTGAAAAATTTACTATAGAAAAGGCAATCCCTGGCGGAATTAAAATTTGCGACAGTAAAAAATTATTTTTTGAATAATTTACTATAGAAAAGGCAATCCCTGGCGCAATTAAAATTTACGACAGTAAAAAATTATTTTTTGAAAAATTTACTATATAAAAGGCAATCCCTGGCGCAATTAAAATTTGCGACAGTAAAAAATTAATTTTTGAAAAATTTACTATAGAAAAGGCAATCCCTGGCGTAATTAAAATTTGCGACAGTAAAAAATTATTTTTTGAAAAATTTACTATAGAAAAGGCAATCCATGGCGGATTTAAAATTTGCGACAGTAAAAAATTAATTTTTGAAAAATTTGCTGTAGAAAAGGCAATCCCTGGCGCAATTAAAATTTTCGACAGTAAAAAATTATTTTTTGCAAAGTTTACTATAGAAGAGGCAATCCCTGGCGTATTTAAAATTTGCGACAGTAGAAAATTATTTTTTGAAAAATTTTCTATAGAAAAGGCAAGCCCTGGCGCAATTAAAATTTGCGACAGTAAAAAATTATTTTTTGCAAAATTTGCTATAGAAAAGGCAATCCCTGGCGTAATTAAAATTTGCAACAGTAAAAACTTATTTTTTGAATAATTTACTATAGAAAAGGCAATCCCTGACGTATTTAAAATTTGCGACAGTAAAAAATTAATTTTTGAAAAATTTACTAAAGAAAAGGCAATCCCTGGCGTATTTAAAATTTGCTACAGTAAAAAAATAATTTGTAAAAAATTTACTATAGAAAAGGCAATCCCTGGCGCAATTAAAATTTGCGACAGTAAAAAATTATTTTTTGAAAAATTTACTAAAGAAAAGGCAATCCCTGGCGTAATTAAAATTTGCGACAGTAAAAAAATATTTTTTGAAAAATTTACTATAGAAAAGGCAATCCCTGGCTCAATTAAAATTTGCGACAGTAAAAAATTAATTTTTGAAAAATTTACTATAGAAAAGGCAATCCCTGGCGTATTTAAAATTTGCGACAGTAAAAAATTAATTTGTGTAAAATTTACTATAGAAAAGGCAATCCCTGGAGCAATTAAAATTTGCGACAGTAAAAAATAATTTTTTGAATAATTTACTATAGAAAAGGCAATCCCTGGCGCAATTAAAATTTTCGACAGTAAAAAATTATTTTTTTGCAAAATTTACTATAGAAGAAGCAATCCCTGGTGTATTTAAAATTTGCGACAGTAAAAAATTAATTTTTGAAAAATATACTATAGAAAAGGCAATCCCTGGCGTATTTAAAATTTGCGACAGTAAAAAATTAATTTGTGAAAAATTTACTATAGAAAAGGCAATCCCTGGCGCAATTAAAATTTGCGACAGTAAAAAATTATTTTTTGAAAAATTTACTGTAGAAAAGGCAATCCCTGGCGTAATTAAAATTTGCGACAGTAAAAAATTATTTTTTGAAAAATTTACTGTAGAAAAGGCAATCCCTGGCGCAATTAAAATTTTCGACAGTAAAAAATTATTTTTTTGAAAAATTTACTATAGAAAAGGCAATCCCTGGCGCAATTAAAATTTGCGACAGTAAAAAATTAATTTGTGAAAAATTTACTATAGAAAAGGCAATCCCTGGCGTAATTAAAATTTGCGACAGTAAAAAATTATTTTTTGAAAAATTTACTATAGAAAAGGCAATCCATGGCGGATTTAAAATTTGCGACAGTAAAAAATTAATTTTTGAAAAATTTGCTGTAGAAAAGGCAATCCCTGGCGTAATTAAAATTTGCGACAGTAGAAAATTATTTTTTGAAAAATTTACTATAGAAAAGGTAATCCCTGGCGCAATTAAAATTTGCGACAGTAAAAAATTAATTTGTGAAAAATTTACTATAGAAAAGGCAATCCCTGGCGTAATTAAAATTTGCGACAGTAGAAAATTATTTTTTGTAAAATTTACTATAGAAAAGGCAATCCATGGCGGATTTAAAATTTGCGACAGTAAAAAATTAATTTTTGAAAAAATTTGCTGTAGAAAAGGCAATCCCTGGCGTAATTAAAATTTGCGACAGTAGAAAATTATTTTTTGAAAAATTTACTATAGAAAAGGTAATCCCTGGCGCAATTAAAATTTGCGACAGTAAAAAATTAATTTGTGAAAAATTTACTATAGAAAAGGCAATCCCTGGCGTAATTAAAATTTGCGACAGTAGAAAATTATTTTTTGAAAAATTTACTGTAGAAAAGGCAATCCCTGGCGTAATTAAAATTTGCGACAGTAAAAAATTAATTTGTGAAAAATTTACTATAGAAAAGGCAATCCCTGGCGTAATTAAAATTTGCGACAGTAAAAAATTATTTTTTGAAAAATTTACTATAGAAAAGGCAATCCATGGCGGATTTAAAATTTGCGACAGTAAAAAATTAATTTTTGAAAAATTTGCTGTAGAAAAGGCAATCCCTGGCGCAATTAAAATTTTCGACAGTAAAAAATTATTTTTTGCAAAGTTTACTATAGAAGAGGCAATCCCTGGCGTATTTAAAATTTGCGACAGTAGAAAATTATTTTTTGAAAAATTTACTATAGAAAAGGCTATCCCTGGCGCAATTAAAATTTGCGACAGTAAAAAATTATTTTTTGCAAAATTTGCTATAGAAAAGGCAATCCCTGGCGTAATTAAAATTTGCGACAGTAAAAACTTATTTTTTGAATAATTTACTGTAGAAAAGGCAATCCCTGGCGCAATTAAAATTTGCGACAGTAAAAATTATTTTTTGAAAAATTTACTGTAGAAAAGGCAATCCCTGGCGTAATTAAAATTTGCGACAGTAAAAAATTAATTTGTGAAAAATTTACTATAGAAAAGGCAATCCCTGGCGTAATTAAAATTTGCGACAGTAGAAAATTATTTTTTGAATAATTTACTATAGAAAAGTCAATCCCTGGCGTAATTAAAATTTGCGACAGTAAAAAATTATTTTTTGAAAAATTTACTGTAGAAAAGGCAATCCCTGGCGCAATTAAAATTTGCGACAGTAAAAAATTATTTTTTGAAAAATTTACTGTAGAAAAGGCAATCCCTGGCGTAATTAAAATTTGCGACAGTAAAAAATTAATTTGTGAAAAATTTACTATAGAAAAGGCAATCCCTGGCGTAATTAAAATTTGCGACAGTAGAAAATTATTTTTTGAAAAATTTACTATAGAAAAGGTAATCCCTGGCGCAATTAAAGTTTGCGACAGTAAAAAATTAATTTGTGAAAAATTTACTATAGAAAAGGCAATCCCTGGCGTAATTAAAATTTGCGACAGTAGAAAATTATTTTTTGAAAAATTTACTATAGAAAAGGCAATCCCTGGCGCAATTAAAATTTGCGACAGTAAAAAATTATTTTTTGAAAAATTTACTGTAGAAAAGGCAATCCCTGGCGCAATTAAAATTTGCGACAGTAAAAATTATTTTTTGAAAAATTTACTGTAGAAAAGGCAATCCCTGGCGTAATTAAAATTTGCGACAGTAAAAAATTAATTTGTGAAAAATTTACTATAGAAAAGGCAATCCCTGGCGCAATTAAAATTTGCGACAGTAAAAAATTATTTTTTGCAAAATATACCATAGAAAAGGCAATCCCTGGCGCAATTAAAATTTGCGACAGTTTAGAATTATTTTTTGAAAAATTTACTATAGAAAAGGCAATCCCTGGCGCAATTAAAATTTGCGACAGTAAAAAATTATTTTTTGAAAAATTTACTGTAGAAAAGGCAATCCTGGCGCAATTAAAATTTGCGACAGTAAAAAATTATTATTTGAAAAATTTACTATAGAAAAGGCAATCCCTGGCGTAATTAAAATTTGCGACAGTAGAAAATTATTTTTTGAAAAATTTACTATAGAAAAGGCAATCCTTGGCGCAATTAAAATTTGCGACAGTAAAAAATTATTTTTTGAAAAATTTACTGTAGAAAAGCCAATCCCTGGCGCAATTAAAATTTTCGACAGTAAAAAATTATTTTTTGCAAAATTTACTATAGAAAAGGCAATCCCTGGCGCAATTAAAATTTGCGACAGTTTAAAATTATTTTTTGAAAAATTTACTATTGGAAAGGCAATCCCTGGCGCAATTAAAATTTGCGACAGTAAAAAATTATTTTTTGAAAAATTTACTGTAGAAAAGGCAATCCCTGGCGTAATTAAAATTTGCGACAGTAGAAAATTATTTTTTGAAAAATTTACTATAGAAAAGGCAATCCCTGGGGCAATTAAAATTTGCGACAGTAGAAAATTATTTTTTGAAAAATTTACTGTAGAAAAGGCAATCCCTGGCGTAATTAAAATTTGCGACAGTAAAAAATTAATTTGTGAAAAATTTACTATAGAAAAGGCAATCCCTGGCGTAATTAAAATTTGCGACAGTAGAAAATTATTTTTTGAATAATTTACTATAGAAAAGGCAATCCCTGGCGTAATTAAAATTTGCGACAGTAAAAAATTATTTTTTGAAAAATTTACTGTAGAAAAGGCAATCCCTGGCGCAATTAAAATTTGCGACAGTAAAAAATTATTTTTTGAAAAATTTACTGTAGAAAAGGCAATCCCTGGCGTAATTAAAATTTGCGACAGTAAAAAATTAATTTATGAAAAATTTACTATAGAAAAGGCAATCCCTGGCGTAATTAAAATTTGCGACAGTAGAAAATTATTTTTTGAAAAATTTACTATAGAAAAGGCAATCCCTGGCGCAATTAAAATTTGCGATAGTAAAAAATTAATTTGTGAAAAATTTACTATAGAAAAGGCAATCCCTGGCGTAATTAAAATTTGCGACAGTAGAAAATTATTTTTTGAAAAATTTACTATAGAAAAGGCAATCCCTGGCGCAATTAAAATTTGCGACAGTAAAAAATTATTTTTGTGAAAAATTTACTGTAGAATAGGCAATCCCTGGCGCAATTAAAATTTGCGACAGTAAAAATTATTTTTTGAAAAATTTACTGTAGAAAAGGCAATCCCTGGCGTAATTAAAATTTGCGACAGTAAAAAATTAATTTGTGAAAAATTTACTATAGAAAAGGCAATCCCTGGCGCAATTAAAATTTGCGACAGTAAAAAATTATTTTTTGCAAAATATACTATAGAAAAGGCAATCCCTGGCGCAATTAAAATTTGCGACAGTTTAAAATTAATTTTTGAAAAATTTACTATAGAAAAGGCAATCCCTGGCGTAATTAAAATTTGCGACAGTAAAAAATTGTTTTTTGAAAAATTTACTGTAGAAAAGGCATTCCCTGGCGCAATTAAAATTTGCGACAGTAAAAAATTATTATTTGAAAAATTTACTATAGAAAAGGCAATCCCTGGCGTAATTAAAATTTGCGACGGTAGAAAATTATTTTTTGAAAAATTTACTATAGAAAAGGCAATCCCTGCCGCAATTAAAATTTGCGACAGTAAAAAATTATTTTTTGAAAAATTTACTGTAGAATAGGCAATACCTGGCGCAATTAAAATTTGCGACAGTAAAAAATTATTTTTTTAATAATTTACTATAGAAAAGGCAATCCCTGGCGTATTTAAAATTTGCGACAGTAAAAAATTAATTTTTGAAAAATTTACTATAGAAAAGGCAATCCCTGGCGTATTTAAAATTTTCGACAGTAAAAAATTAATTTGTGAAAAATTTACTATAGAAAAGGCAATCCCTGGCGCAATTAAAATTTGCGACAGTAAAAAATAATTTTTTGAAAAATTTACTGTAGAAAAGGCAATCCCTGGCGTAATTAAAATTTGCGACAGTTAAAAATTAATTTGTGAAAAATCTACTATAGAAAAGGCAATTCCTGGCATAATTAAAATTTGCGACAGTAAAAAGTTAGTTTTTGAAAAATTTACTATAGAAAAGGCAATCCCTGGCGTAATTAAAATTTGCGACAGTAAAAAATTATTTTTTGAAAAATTTACTATAGAAAAGGCAATCCCTGGCGCAATTAAAATTTTCGACAGTAAAAAATTATTTTTTGAAAAATTTACTGTAGAAAAGGCAATCCCTGGCGCAATTAAAATTTGCGACAGTAGAAAATTATTTTTTGAAAAATTTACTATAGAAAAGGCAATCCCTGGCGCAATTAAAATTTGCGACAGTAAAAAATTAATTTGTGAAAAATTTACTATAGAAAAGGCAATCCCTGGCGCAATTAAAATTTTCGACAGTAAAAAATTATTTTTTGAAAAATTTACTGTAGAAAAGGCAATCCCTGGCGCAATTAAAATTTGCGACAGTATAAAATTATTTTTTGAAAAATTTACTATAGAAAAGGCAATCCCTGGCGCAATTAAAATTTGCGACTGTAAAAAATTATTTTTTGAAAAATTTACTGTAGAAAAGGCAATCCCTGGCGCAATTAAAATTTGCAACAGTAAAAAATTATTTTTTGAAAAATTTACTGTAGAAAAGGCAATCCCTGGCGTAATTAAAATTTGCGACAGTAAAAAATTAATTTGTGAAAAATTTACTATAGAAAAGGCAATCCCTGGCGTAATTAAAATTTGCGACAGTAAAAAATATTTTTTGAAAAATTTACTGTAGAAAAGGCAATCCCTGGCGTAATTAAAATTTGCGACAGTAAAAAATTAATTTGTGAAAAATTTACTATAGAAAAGGCAATCCCTGGCGTAATTAAAATTTGCGACAGTAGAAAATTATTTTTTGAAAAATTTACTGTAGAAAAGGCAATC
Source organism: Dioctria linearis (assembly GCA_963930735.1). Lineage (NCBI taxonomy): Eukaryota > Metazoa > Arthropoda > Insecta > Diptera > Asilidae > Dioctria > Dioctria linearis. The sequence goes on from CAWVNZ010000580.1 coordinate 13,507, forward strand.
CCTGGCGCAATTAAAATTTGCGACAGTAAAAAATTATTTTTTGAAATATTTACTGTAGAAATGGTAATACCTGGCGCAATTAAAATTTGCGACAGTAAAAAATTAATTTTTGAAAAATTTACTATAGAAAAGGCAATCCCTGGCGTAATTAAAATTTGCGACAGTAAAAAATTATTTTTTGAAAAATTTACTATACAAAAGGCAATCCCTGGCGCAATTAAAATTTGCGAGAGTAAAAAATTATTTTTTGAAAAATTTACTTTAGAAAAGGCAATCCTTGGCGCAATTAAAATTTGCGACAGTAAAAAATTAATTTTTGTAAAATTTACTGTAGAAAAGGCAATCCCTGGCGCAATTAAAATTTGCGACAGTAGAAAATTATTTTTTGAAAAATTTTCTATAGAAAAAGCAATCCCTGGCGCAATTAAAATTTGCGACAGTAAAAAATTATTTTTTGCAAAATATACTATAGAAAAGGCAATCCCTGGCGCAATTAAAATCTGCGACAGTAAAAAATTATTTTTTGAATAATTTACTATAGAAAAGGCAATCCCTGGCGTATTTAAAATTTGCGACAGTAAAAAATTATTTTTTGAAAAATTTACTGTAGAAAAGGCAATCCCTGGCGCAATTAAAATTTGCGACAGTAAAAAATTATTTTTTGAAAAATTTACTGTAGAAAAGGCAATCCCTGGCGTAATTAAAATTTGCGACAGTAAAAAATTAATTTGTGAAAAATTTACTATAGAAAAGGCAATCCCTGGCGTAATTAAAATTTGCGACAGTAGAAAATTATTTTTTTGAAAAATTTACTATAGAAAAGGCAATCCCTGGCGCAATTAAAATTTGCGACAGTAAAAAATTAATTTGTGAAAAATTTACTATAGAAAAGGCAATCCCTGGCGTAATTAAAATTTGCGACAGTAGAAAATTATTTTTTGAAAAATTTACTATAGAAAAGGCAATCCCTGGCGCAATTAAAATTTGCGACAGTAAAAAATTATTTTTTGAAAAATTTACTGTAGAAAAGGCAATCCCTGGCGCAATTAAAATTTGCGACAGTAAAAAATATTTTTTGAAAAATTTACTGTAGAAAAGGCTATCCCTGGCGTAATTAAAATTTGCGACAGTAAAAAATAATTTTTTGAAAAATTTACTATAGAAAAGGCAATCCCTGGCGGATTTGAAATTTGCGACAGTAAAAAAGTATTTTTTGAAAAATTTACTGTATAAAAGGCAATCCCTGGCACAATTAAAATTTGCGACAGTAAAAAATTATTTTTTGAAAAATTTACTGTAGAAAAGGCAATCCCTGGCGCAATTAAAATTTGCGACAGTAAAAAATTATTTTTTTAAAAATTTACTGTAGAAAAGGCAATCCCTGGCGTAATTAAAATTTGCGACAGTAAAAAATTAATTTGTGAAAAATTTACTATAGAAAAGGCAATCCCTGGCGTAATTAAAATTTGCGACAGTAGAAAATTATTTTTTGAAAAATTTACTATAGAAAAGGCAATCCTTGGTAATTAAAATTTGCGACAGTAAAAAATTATTTTTTGAAAAATTTACTATAGAAAAGGCAATAATCCCTGGCGCAATTAAAATTTGCGACAGTAGAAAATTATTTTTTTGCAAAATTTACTATAGAAAAGGCAATCCTTGGCGCAATTAAAATTTGCGACAGTAAAAAATTAATTTGTGAAAAATTTACTATAGAAAAGGCAATCCCTGGCGTAGTTAAAATTTGCGACAGTAAAAAATTATTTATTGAAAAATTTACTATAGAAAAGGCAATCCCTGGCGCAATTAAAATTTTCGACAATAAAAAATTATTTTTTGAAAAATTTACTGTAGAAAAGGCAATCCCTGGCGCAATTAAAATTTGCGACAGTATAAAATTATTTTTTGAAAAATTTACTATAGAAAAGGCAATCCCTGGCGCAATTAAAATTTGCGACAGTAAAAAATTATTTTTTGAAAAATTTACTGTAGAAAAGGCAATCCCTGGCGCAATTAACATTTGCGACAGTAAAAAATTATTTTTTGAAAAATATACTATAGAAAAGGCAATCCATGGCGCAATTAAAATTTGCGACAGTAAAAAATAATTTTTTGAATAATTTACTATAGAAAAGGCAATCCCTGGCGTATTTAAAATTTGCGACAGTAAAAAATTAATTTGTGAAAAATTTACTATAGAAAAGGCAGTCCCTGGCGCAATTAAAATTTGCGACAGTAAAAAATTATTTTTTGAAAAATTTACTATAGAAAAGGCAATCCCTGGCGTAATTAAAATTTGCGACAGTAAAAAATTATTTTTTGAAAAATTTACAATAGGAAATGAAATCCCTGGCGCAATTAAAATTTTCGACAGTAAAAAATTATTTGTTGAAAAATTTACTATAGAAAAGGCAATCCCTGGCACAATTAAAATTTGCGACAGTAAAAAATTATTTTTTGAAAATTTTACTGTAGAAAAGGCAATCCCTGGCGCAATTAAAATTTGCGACAGTTTAAAATTATTTCTTGAAAAATTTACTATAGAAAAGGCAATCCCTGGCGCAATTAAAATTTGCGACAGTAAAAAATTATTATTTGAAAAATTTACTATAGAAAAGGCAATCCCTGTGGTAATTAAAATTTGCGACTGTAAAAAATTATTTTTTGAAAAATTTACTATAGAAAAGGCAATCCCTGGCGCAATTAAAATTTGCGACAGTATAAAATTATTTTTAGAAAAATTTACTATAGAAAAGGCAATCCCTGGCGCAATTAAAATTTGCGAAAGTAAAAAATTATTTTTTGAAAAATTTACTGTAGAAAAAGCAATCCCTGGCGCAATTAAAATTTGCGACACTAAAAAATTATTTTTTGAAAAATTTACTATAGAAAAGGCAATCCCTGGCGCAATTAAAATTTGCGACAGTAAAAAATAATTTTTTGAAAAATTTACTATAGAAAAGGCAATCCCTGGCGCAATTAAAATTTGCGACAGTAGAAAATTATTTTTTTGCAAAATTTACTATAGAAAAGGCAATCCCTGGCGCAATTAAAATTTGCGACAGTAAAAAATTAATTTGTGTAAAATTTACTATAGAAAAGGCAATCCCTGGCGTAATTAAAATTTGCGACAGTAAAAAATTAGTTTTTGAAAAATTTACTATAGAAAAGGCAATCCCTGGCGCAATTAAAATTTGCGACAGTAAAAAATTATTTTTTGAAAAATTTACTATAGAAAAGGCAATCCCTGGCGCAATTAAAATTTGCGACAGTAAAAAATTATTTTTTGAAAAATTTACTGTAGAAAAGCAATCTCTGGCTCAATTAAAATTTGCGACAGTATAAAATTATTTTTTGAAAAATTTACTGTAGAAAAGGCAATCCCTGGCGCAATTAAAATTTTCGACAGTAAAAAATTTTTTTTGAAAAATTTACTATAGAAGAGGTAATCCCTGGCGCAATTACAATTTGCGACAGTAAAAAATTATTTTTTGAAAAATTTACTGTAGAAAAGGCAATCCCTGGCGCAATTAAAATTTGCGACAGTAGAAAATTATTTTTTTGAAAAATTTACTATAGAAAAAGCAATTCCTGGCGCAATTATAATTTGATACCATAAAAAATTATTTTTTGCAAAATTTACTATAGAAAAGGCAATCCCTGGCGCAATTAAAATTTACTACAGTAAAAAATTATTTTTTGCAAAATTTACTATAGAAAAGGCAATCCCTGGCGCAATTAAAATTTGCGACACTGAAAAATTATTTTTTGAATAATTTACTAAAGAAAAGGCAATCCCTGGCGTATTTAAAATTTGCGACAGTAAAAATTTACTATAGAAAAGGCAATCCCTGGCGTAATTAAAATTTGCGACAGTAGAAAATTATTTTTTGAAAATTTTACTATAGAAAAGGCAATCCCTGGCGCAATTAAAATTTGCGACAGTAAAAAATTATTTTTTTAAAAATTTACTGTAGAAAAGGCAATCCCTGGCGCAATTAAAATTTGCGACAGTAAAAAATTATTTTTTGAAAAATTTACTGTAGAAAAGGCAATCCCTGGCGTAATTAAAATTTGCGACAGTAAAAAATTATTTTTTGAAAAATTTACTATAGAAAAGGCAATAATCTCTGGCGCAATTAAAATTTGCGACAGTAGAAAATTATTTTTTTGCAAAATTTACTATAGAAAAGGCAATCCCTGGCGCAATTAAAATTTGCGACAGTAAAAAATTAATTTGTGAAAAATTTACTATAGAAAAGGCAATCCCTGGCGTAATTAAAATTTGCGGCAATTAAAAATTAATTTGTGAAAAATTTACTATATAAAAGGCAATCCCTGGCGTAATTAAAATTAGCGACAATAAAAAGTTAGTTTTTGAAAAATTTACTATAGAAAAGGCAATCCCTGGCGTAATTAAAATTTGCGACAGTAAAAAATTATTTTTTGAAAAATTTACTATAGAAAAGGCAATCCCTGGCACAATTAAAATTTTCGACAATAAAAAATTATTTTTTGAAAAATTTACTGTAGAAAAGGCAATCCCTGGCGCAATTAAAATTTGCGACAGTATAAAATTATTTTCTGAAAAATTTACTATAGAAAAGGCAATCCCTGGCGCAATTAAAATTTGCGACAGTAAAAAATTATTTTTTGAAAAATTTACTGTAGAAAAGGCAATCCCTGGCGCAATTAACATTTGCGACAGTAAAAAATTATTTTTTGAAAAATTTACTGTAGAAAAGGCAATCCCTGGCGTAATTAAAATTTGCGACAGTAAAAAATTAATTTGTGAAAAATTTACTATAGAAAAGGCAATCCCTGGCGTGATTAAAATTTGCGACAGTAGAAAATTATTTTTTGAAAAATTTACTATAGAAAAGGCAATCCCTGGCGCAATTAAAATTTGCGACAGTAAAAAATTAATTTGTGAAAAATTTACTATAGAAAAGGCAATCCCTGGCGTAATTAAAATTTGCGACAGTAGAAAATTATTTTTTGAAAAATTTACTATAGAAAAGGCAAACCCTGGCGCAATTCAAATTTGCGACAGTAAAAAATAATTTTTTTGAAAAATTTACTGTAGAAAAGGCAATCCCTGGCGCAATTAAAATTTGCGACAGTAAAAATTATTTTTTGAAAAATTTACTGTAGAAAAGGCAATCCCTGGCGTAATTAAAATTTGCGACAGTAAAAAATTAATTTGTGAAAAATTTACTATAGAAAAGGCAATCCCTGGCGTAATTAAAATTTGCGACAGTAGAAAATTATTTTTTGAAAAATTTACTATAGAAAAGGCAATCCCTGGCGCAATTAAAATTTGCGACAGTAAAAAATTATTTTTTGAAATATTTACTGTAGAAAAGGTAATACCTGGCGCAATTAAAATTTGCGACAGTAAAAAATTAATTTTTGAAAAATTTACTTTAGAAAAGGCAATCCCTGGCGTAATTAAAATTTGCGACAGTAAAAAATTATTTTTTGAAAAATTTACTATAGAAAAGGAAATCCCTGGCGCAATTAAAATTTGCGAGAGTAAAAAATTATTTTTTGAAAAATTTACTATAGAAAAGGCAATCCTTGGCGCAATTAAAATTTGTGACAGTAAAAAATTAATTTTTGTAAAATTTACTGTAGAAAAGGCAATCCCTGGCGCAATTAAAATTTGCGACAGTAGAAAATTATTTTTTGAAAAATTTACTATAGAACAAGCAATCCCTGGCGCAATTAAAATTTGCGACAGTAAAAAATTATTTTTTGCAAAATATACTATAGAAAAGCAATCCCTGGCGCAATTAAAATTTGCGACAGTAAAAAATTATTTTTTGAATAATTTACTATAGAAAAGGCAATCCCCGGCGTATTTAAAATTTGCGACAATAAAAAATTAATTTGTGAAAAATTTACTATAGAAAAGGCAGTTCCTGGCGCAATTAAAATTTGCGACAGTAAAAAATTATTTTTTGAAAAATTTACTATAGAAAAGGCAATCCCTGGCGTAATTAAAATTTGCGACAGTAAAAAATTATTTTTTGAAAAATTTACTATAGAAAATGAAATCCCTGGCGCAATTAAAATTTTCGACAGTAAAAAATTATTTGTTGAAAAATTTACTATAGAAAAGGCAATCCCTGGCACAATTAAAATTTGCGACAGTAAAAAATTATTTTTTGAAAAATTTACTGTAGAAAAGGCAATCCCTGGCGCAATTAAAATTTGCGACAGTTTAAAATTATTTTTTGAAAAATTTACTATAGAAAAGGCAATCCCTGGCGCAATTAAAATTTGCGACAGTAAAAAATTATTTTTTGAAAAATTTACTGTAGAAAAGGCAATCCCTGGCGCAATTAATATTTGCGACAGTAAAAAATTATTATTTGAAAAATTTACTATAGAAAAGGCAATCCCTGGCGTAATTAAAATTTGCGACAGTAAAAAATTATTTTTTGAAAAATTTACTATAGAAAAGGCAATCCCTGGCGCAATTAAAATTTGCGACAGTAGAAAATTATTTTTTGAAAAATTTACTATAGAAAAAGCAATCCCTGGCGCAATTAAAATTTGCGACAGTAAAAAATTATTTTTTGCAAAATATACTATAGAAAAGGCAATCCATGGCGCAATTAAAATTTGCGACAGTAAAAAATAATTTTTTGCATAATTTACTATAGAAAAGGCAATCCCTGGCGTATTTAAAATTTGCGACAGTAAAAAATTAATTTGTGAAAAATTTACTATAGAAAAGGCAGTCCCTGGCGCAATTAAAATTTGCGACAGTAAAAAATTATTTTTTGAAAAATTTACTATAGAAAAGGCAATCCCTGGCGTAATTAAAATTTGCGACAGTAAAAAATTATTTTTTGAAAAATTTACAATAGGAAATGAAATCCCTGGCGCAATTAAAATTTTCGACAGTAAAATATTATTTGTTGAAAAATTTACTATAGAAAAGGCAATCCCTGGCACAATTAAAATTTGCGACAGTAAAAAATTATTTTTTGAAAAATTTACTGTAGAAAAGGCAATCCCTGGCGCAATTAAAATTTGCGACAGTTTAAAATTATTTTTTGAAAAATTTACTATAGAAAAGGCAATCCCTGGCGCAATTAAAATTTGCGACAGTAAAAAATTATTTTTTGAAAAATTTACTGTAGAAAAGGCAATCCCTGGCGCAATTAATATTTGCGACAATAAAAAATTATTATTTGAAAAATTTACTATAGAAAAGGCAATCCCTGGCGTAATTAAAATTTGCGACAGTAAAAAATTATTTTTTGAAAAATTTACTATAGACATGGTAATCCCTGGCGCAATTAAAATTTGCGACAGTAGAAAATTATTTTTTGAAAAGTTTACTATAGAAAAAGCAATCCCTGGCGCAATTAAAATTTGCGACAGTAAAAAATTATTTTTTGCAAAATATACTATAGAAAAGGAAATCCATGGCGCAATTAAAATTTGCGACAGTAAAAAATAATTTTTTGAATAATTTACTATAGAAAAGGCAATCCCTGGCGTATTTAAAATTTGCGACAGTAAAAAATTAATTTGTGAAAAATTTACTATAGAAAAGGCAGTCCCTGGCGCAATTAAAATTTGCGACAGTAAAAAATTATTTTTTGAAAAATTTACTATAGAAAAGGCAATCCCTGGCGTAATTAAAATTTGCGACAGTAAAAAATTATTTTTTGAAAAATTTACAATAGGAAATGAAATCCCTGGCGCAATTAAAATTTTCGACAGTAAAAAATTATTTGTTGAAAAATTTACTATAGAAAAGGCAATCCCTGGCACAATTAAAATTTGCGACAGGAAAAAATTATTTTTTGAAAAATTTACTGTAGAAAAGGCAATCCCTGGCGCAATTAAAATTTGCGAGAGTTTAAAATTATTTTTTGAAAAATTTACTATAGAAAAGGCAATCCCTGTCGCAATTAAAATTTGCGACAATAAAAAATTATTTTTTGAAAAATTTACTGTAGAAAAGGCAATCCCTGGCGCAATTAAAATTTGCGACAGTAAAAAATTATTTTTTGAAAAATTTACTATAGAAAAGGCAATCCCTGGCGTAATTAAAATTTGCGACAGTAAAAAATTATTTTTTGAAAAATTTACTATAGAAAAGGCAATCCCTGGCGCAATTAAAATTTGCGACAGTATAAAATTATTTTTTGAAAAATTTACTATAGAAAAGGCAATCCCTGGCGCAATTAAAATTTGCGACAGTAAAAAATTATTTTTTGAAAAATTTACTGTAGAAAAGGCAATCCCTGGCGCAATTAAAATTTGCGAACACTAAAAAATTATTTTTTGAAAAATTTACTATAGAAAAGTCAATCCCTGGCGCAATTAAAATTTGCGACAGTAAAAAATAATTTTTTGATAAATTTACTATAGAAAAGGCAATCCCTGGCGCAATTAAAATTTGCGACAGTAGAAAATTATTTTTTTGCAAAATTTACTATAGAAAAGGCAATCCCTGGTGCAATTAAAATTTGCGACAGTAAAAAATTAATTTGTAAAAAATTTACTATAGAAAAGGCAATCCCTGGTGTAATTAAAATTTGCGACAGTAAAAAATTAGTTTTTGAAAAATTTACTATAGAAAAGGCAATCCCTGGCGCAATTAAAATTTGCTACAGTAAAAAATTATTTTTTGCAAAATTTACTATAGAAAAGGCAATACCTGGCGCAATTAAAATTTGCGACAGTAAAAAATTATTTTTTGAATAATTTACTGTAGAAAAGGCAATCCCTGGCGCAATTAAAATTTGCGACAGTAAAAAATTATTATTTGAAAAATTTACTATAGAAAAGGCAATCCCTGGGGTAATTAAAATTTGCGACTGTAAAAAATTATTTTTTGAAAAATTTACTATAGAAAAGGCAATCCCTGGCGCAATTAAAATTTGCGACAGTATAAAATTATTTTTTGAAAAATTTACTATAGAAAAGGCAATCCCTGGCGCAATTAAAATTTGCGACAGTAAAAAATTATTTTTTGAAAAATTTACTGTAGAAAAGGCAATCCCTGGCGCAATTAAAATTTGCGACACTAAAAAATTATTTTTTGAAAAATTTACTATAGAAAAGGCAATCCCTGGCGCAATTAAAATTTGCGACAGTAAAAAATAATTTTTTGAAAAATTTACTATAGAAAAGGCAATCCCTGGCGCAATTAAAATTTGCGACAGTAGAAAATTATTTTTTTGCAAAATTTACTATAGAAAAGGCAATCCCTGGCGCAATTAAAATTTGCGACAGTAAAAAATTAATTTGTGAAAAATTTACTATAGAAAAGCAATCCCTGGCGTAATTAAAATTTGCGACAGTAAAAAATTAGTTTTTGAAAAATTTACTATAGAAAAGGCAATCCCTGGCGCAATTAAAATTTGCGACTGTAAAAAATTATTTTTTGAAAAATTTACTATAGAAAAGGCAATCCCTGGCGCAATTAAAATTTGCGACAGTAAAAAATTATTTTTTGAAAAATTTAATGTAGAAAAGGCAATCTCTGGCGCAATTAAAATTTGCGACAGTATAAAATTATTTTTTGAAAAATTTACTGTAGAAAAGGCAATCCCTGGCGGTTTTAAAATTTGCGACAGTAAAAAATTAATTTTTGAAAAATTTACTATAGAAAAGGCAATCCCTGGCGTAATTAAAATTTGCGACAGTAAAAAATTATTTTTTGAATAATTTACTATAGAAAAGGCAATCCCTTGCGGATTTAAAATTTGCGACAGTAAAAAAATAATTTTTGAAAAATTTACTATAGAAATGGCAATCCCTGGCGTAATTAAAATTTGCGACAGTAAAAAATTAGTTTTTGAAAAATTTACTGTAGAAAAGGCAATCCCTGGCGTAATTAAAACTTGCGACAGTAAAAAATTATTTTTTGAAAAATTTACTGTAGAAAAGGCTATCCCTGGCGCATTTAAAATTTCCGACAGTAGAAAATTATTTTTTGAAAAATTTACTATAGAAAAGGCAATCCCTGGCGCAATTAAAATTTGCGACAGTAAAAAATTATTTTTTGAAAAATTTACTGTAGAAAAGGCAATCCCTGACGTAATTAAAATTTGCGACAGTAAAAAATTATTTTTTGAATAATTTACTATAGAAAAGGCAATCCTTGGCGTATTTGAAATTTGCGACAGTAAAAAATTAATTTTTGAAAAATTTACTGTAGAAAAGGCAATCTCTGGCGCAATTAAAATTTGCGACAGTAAAAAATTATTTTTTGAAAAATTTACTGTAGAAAAGGCAATCCCTGGCGTAATTAAAACTTGCGACAGTAAAAAATTATTTTTTGAAAAATTTACTGTAGAAAAGGCTATCCCTGGCGTAATTAAAATTTGCGACAGTAAAAAATTATTTTTTGAAAAATTTACTGTAGAAAAGGCTATCCCTGGCGCAATTAAAATTTGCGACAGTAGAAAATTATTTTTTGAAATATTTACTATAGAAATGGCAATCCCTGGCGCAATTAAAATTTGCGACAGTAAAAAATTATTTTTTGAAAAATTTACTGTAGAAAAGGCAATCCCTGGCGCAATTAAAATTTGCGACAGTAGAAAATTATTTTTTGCAAAATTTACTATAGAAAAGGCAATCCCTGGCGGATTTAAAATTTGCGACAGTATAAAATTAAATTATGAAAAATTTACTATAGAAAAGGCAATCCCTGGCGCAATTAAAATTTGCGACAGTAAAAAATTATTTTTTGAATAATTTACTATAGAAAAGGCAATCCCTTGCGGATTTAAAATTTGCGACAGTAAAAAAATAATTTTTGAAAAATTTACTATAGAAATGGCAATCCCTGGCGTAATTAAAATTTGCGACAGTAAAAAATTAGTTTTTGAAAAATTTACTGTAGAAAAGGCAATCCCTGGTGTAATTAAAACTTGCGACAGTAAAAAATTATTTTTTGAAAAATTTACTGTAGAAAAGGCTATCCCTGGCGCAATTAAAATTTCCGACAGTAGAAAATTATTTTTTGAAAAATTTACTATAGAAAAGGCAATCCCTGGCGCAATTAAAATTTGCGACAGTAAAAAATTATTTTTTGCAAAATTTACTGTAGAAAAGGCAATCCCTGACGTAATTAAAATTTGCGACAGTAAAAAATTATTTTTTGAATAATTTACTATAGAAAAGGCAATCCCTGGCGTATTTGAAATTTGCGACAGTAAAAAATTAATTTTTGAAAAATTTACTGTAGAAAAGGCAATCTCTGGCGCAATTAATATTTGCGACAGTAAAAAATTATTTTTTGAAAAATTTAATGTAGAAAAGGCAATCCCTGGCGTAATTAAAATTTGCGACAGTAAAAAATTATTTTTTGAAAAATTTACTGTAGAAAAGGCTATCCCTGGCGCAATTAAAATTTGCGACAGTAGAAAATTATTTTTTGAAATATTTACTATAGAAATGGCAATCCCTGGCGCAATTAAAATTTGCGACAGTAAAAAATTATTTTTTGAAAAATTTACTGTAGAAAAGGCAATCCCTGGCGCAATTAAAATTTGCGACAGTAGAAAATTATTTTTTGCAAAATTTAATATAGAAAAGGCAATCCCTGGCGGATTTAAAATTTGCGACAGTATAAAATTAAATTTTGAAAAATTTACTATAGAAAAGGCAATCCCTGGCGTAATTAAAATTTGCGACAGTAAAAAATTATATTTTGAAAAAATTACTGTAGGAAAGGCAATCCCTGGCGCAATTAAATTTGCGACAGTAAAAAATTAATTTGTGAAAAATTTACTATAGAAAAGGCAATCCCTGGCGTAATTAAAATTTGAGACAGTAAAAAATTATTTTTTGAATAATTTACTATAGAAAAGGCAATCCCTTGCGGATTTAAAATTTGCGACAGTAAAAAAATAATTTTTGAAAAATTTACTATAGAAATGGCAATCCCTGGCGTAATTAAAATTTGCGACAGTAAAAAAATTAGTTTTTGAAAAATTTACTGTAGAAAAGGCAATCCCTGGTGTAATTAAAACTTGCGACAGTAAAAAATTATTTTTTGAAAAATTTACTGTAGAAAAGGCTATCCCTGGCGCAATTAAAATTTCCGACAGTAGAAAATTATTTTTTGAAAAATTTACTATAGAAAAGGCAATCCCTGGCGCAATTAAAATTTGCGACAGTAAAAAATTATTTTTTGCAAAATTTACTGTAGAAAAGGCAATCCCTGGCGCAATTAAAATTTGCGACAGTAGAAAATTATTTTTTGAAATATTTACTATAGAAATGGCAATCCCTGGCGCAATTAAAATTTGCGACAGTAAAAAATTATTTTTTGAAAAATTTACTGTAGAAAAGGCAATCCCTGGCGCAATTAAAATTTGCGACAGTAGAAAATTATTTTTTGCAAAATTTACTATAGAAAAGGCAATCCCTGGCGGATTTAAAATTTGCGACAGTATAAAATTAAATTATGAAAAATTTACTATAGAAAAGGCAATCCCTGGCGCAATTAAAATTTGCGACAGTAAAAAATTATTTTTTGAATAATTTACTATAGAAAAGGCAATCCCTTGCGGATTTAAAATTTGCGACAGTAAAAAAATAATTTTTGAAAAATTTACTATAGAAATGGCAATCCCTGGCGTAATTAAAATTTGCGACAGTAAAAAATTAGTTTTTGAAAAATTTACTGTAGAAAAGGCAATCCCTGGTGTAATTAAAACTTGCGACAGTAAAAAATTATTTTTTGAAAAATTTACTGTAGAAAAGGCTATCCCTGGCGCAATTAAAATTTCCGACAGTAGAAAATTATTTTTTGAAAAATTTACTATAGAAAAGGCAATCCCTGGCGCAATTAAAATTTGCGACAGTAAAAAATTATTTTTTGCAAAATTTACTGTAGAAAAGGCAATCCCTGACGTAATTAAAATTTGCGACAGTAAAAAATTATTTTTTGAATAATTTACTATAGAAAAGGCAATCCCTGGCGTATTTGAAATTTGCGACAGTAAAAAATTAATTTTTGAAAAATTTACTGTAGAAAAGGCAATCTCTGGCGCAATTAATATTTGCGACAGTAAAAAATTATTTTTTGAAAAATTTAATGTTGAAAAGGCAATCCCTGGCGTAATTAAAATTTGCGACAGTAAAAAATTATTTTTTGAAAAATTTACTGTAGAAAAGGCTATCCCTGGCGCAATTAAAATTTGCGACAGTAGAAAATTATTTTTTGAAATATTTACTATAGAAATGGCAATCCCTGGCGCAATTAAAATTTGCGACAGTAAAAAATTATTTTTTGAAAAATTTACTGTAGAAAAGGCAATCCCTGGCGCAATTAAAATTTGCGACAGTAGAAAATTATTTTTTGCAAAATTTACTATAGAAAAGGCAATCCCTGGCGGATTTAAAATTTGCGACAGTATAAAATTAAATTTTGAAAAATTTACTATAGAAAAGGCAATCCCTGGCGTAATTAAAATTTGCGACAGTAAAAAATTATATTTTGAAAAAATTACTGTAGGGAAAGGCAATCCCTGGCGCAATTAAAATTTGCGACAGTAAAAAATTAATTTGTGAAAAATTTACTATAGAAAAGGCAATCCCTGGCGTAATTAAAATTTGAGACAGTAAAAAATTATTTTTTGAATAATTTACTATAGAAAAGGCAATCCCTTGCGGATTTAAAATTTGCGACAGTAAAAAAATAATTTTTGAAAAATTTACTATAGAAATGGCAATCCCTGGCGTAATTAAAATTTGCGACAGTAAAAAATTAGTTTTTGAAAAATTTACTGTAGAAAAGGCAATCCCTGGTGTAATTAAAACTTGCGACAGTAAAAATTATTTTTTGAAAAATTTACTGTAGAAAAGGCTATCCCTGGCGCAATTAAAATTTCCGACAGTAGAAAATTATTTTTTGAAAAATTTACTATAGAAAAGGCAATCCCTGGCGCAATTAAAATTTGCGACAGTAAAAAATTATTTTTTGCAAAATTTACTGTAGAAAAGGCAATCCCTGACGTAATTAAAATTTGCGACAGTAAAAAATTATTTTTTGAATAATTTACTATAGAAAAGGCAATCCCTGGCGTATTTGAAATTTGCGACAGTAAAAAATTAATTTTTGAAAAATTTACTGTAGAAAAGGCAATCTCTGGCGCAATTAAAATTTGCGACAGTAAAAAATTATTTTTTGAAAAATTTACTGTAGAAAAGGCAATCCCTGGCGTAATTAAAATTTGCGACAGTAAAAAATTATTTTTTGAAAAATTTACTATAGAAAAGGCAATCCCTGGCGCAATTAAAATTTGCGACAGTAAAAAATTATTTTTTGAAAAATACTGTAGAAAAGGCAATCCCTGGCGCAATTAAAATTTGCGAACACTAAAAAATTATTTTTTGAAAAATTTACTATAGAAAAGGCAATCCCTGGCGCAATTAAAATTTGCGACAGTAAAAAATAATTTTTTGATAAATTTACTATAGAAAAGGCAATCCCTGGCGCAATTAAAATTTGCGACAGTAAAAAATAATTTTTTGATAAATTTACTATAGAAAAGGCAATCCCTGGCGCAATTAAAATTTGCAACAGTAGAAAATTATTTTTTTGCAAAATTTACTATAGAAAAGGCAATCCCTGGTGCAATTAAAATTTGCGACAGTAAAAAATTAATTTGTAAAAAATTTACTATAGAAAAGGCAATCCCTGGCGGATTTAAAATTTGCGACAGTAGAAAATTATTTTTTGAAAAATTTACTGTAGAAAAGGCAATCCCTGGCGCAATTAAAATTTGCGACAGTAAAAATTATTTTTTGAAAAATTTACTATAGAAAAGGCAATCCCTGGCGGATTTAAAATTTGCGACAGTATAAAATTAAATTATGAAAAATTTACTATAGAAAAGGCAATCCCTGGCGCAATTAAAATTTGCGACAGTAAAAAATTATTTTTTGAATAATTTACTATAGAAAAGGCAATCCCTTGCGGATTTAAAATTTGCGACAGTAAAAAAATAATTTTTGAAAAATTTACTATAGAAATGGCAATCCCTGGCGTAATTAAAATTTGCGACAGTAAAAAATTAGTTTTTGAAAAATTTACTGTAGAAAAGGCAATCCCTGGTGTAATTAAAACTTGCGACAGTAAAAAATTATTTTTGAAAAATTTACTGTAGAAAAGGCTATCCCTGGCGCAATTAAAATTTCCGACAGTAGAAAATTATTTTTTGAAAAATTTACTATAGAAAAGGCAATCCCTGGCGCAATTAAAATTTGCGACAGTAAAAAATTATTTTTGCAAAATTTACTGTAGAAAAGGCAATCCCTGACGTAATTAAAATTTGCGACAGTAAAAAATTATTTTTTGAATAATTTACTATAGAAAAGGCAATCCCTGGCGTATTTGAAATTTGCGACAGTAAAAAATTAATTTTTGAAAAATTTACTGTAGAAAAGGCAATCTCTGGCGCAATTAAAATTTGCGACAGTAAAAAATTATTTTTTGAAAAATTTACTGTAGAAAAGGCAATCCCTGGCGTAATTAAAATTTGCGACAGTAAAAAACTATTTTTTGAAAAATTTACTGTAGAAAAGGCTATCCCTGGCGCAATTAAAATTTGCGACAGTAGAAAATTATTTTTTGAAATATTTACTATAGAAATGGCAATCCCTGGCGGATTTAAAATTTGCGACAGTATAAAATTAAATTTTGAAAAATTTACTATAGAAAAGGCAATCCCTGGCGTAATTAAAATTTGCGACAGTAAAAAATTATATTTTGAAAAAATTACTGTAGAAAAGGCAATCCCTTGCGGATTTAAAATTTGCGACAGTAAAAAAATAATTTTTGAAAATTTACTATAGAAATGGCAATCCCTGGCGTAATTAAAATTTGCGACAGTAAAAAATTAGTTTTTGAAAAATTTACTGTAGAAAAGGCAATCCCTGGCGTAATTAAAACTTGCGACAGTAAAAAATTATTTTTTGAAAAATTTACTGTAGAAAAGGCTATCCCTGGCGCATTTAAAATTTCCGACAGTAGAAAATTATTTTTTGAAAAATTTACTATAGAAAAGGCAATCCCTGGCGCAATTAAAATTTGCGACAGTAAAAAATTATTTTTTGAAAAATTTACTGTAGAAAAGGCAATCCCTGACGTAATTAAAATTTGCGACAGTAAAAAATTATTTTTTGAATAATTTACTATAGAAAAGGCAATCCTTGGCGTATTTGAAATTTGCGACAGTAAAAAATTAATTTTTGAAAAATTTACTGTAGAAAAGGCAATCTCTGGCGCAATTAAAATTTGCGACAGTAAAAAATTATTTTTTGAAAAATTTACTGTAGAAAAGGCAATCCCTGGCGTAATTAAAACTTGCGACAGTAAAAAATTATTTTTTGAAAAATTTACTGTAGAAAAGGCTATCCCTGGCGTGATTAAAATTTGCGACAGTAAAAAATTATTTTTTGAAAAATTTACTGTAGAAAAGGCTATCCCTGGCGCAATTAAAATTTGCGACAGTAGAAAATTATTTTTTGAAATATTTACTATAGAAATGGCAATCCCTGGCGCAATTAAAATTTGCGACAGTAAAAAATTATTTTTTGAAAAATTTACTGTAGAAAAGGCAATCCCTGGCGCAATTAAAATTTGCGACAGTAGAAAATTATTTTTTGCAAAATTTACTATAGAAAAGGCAATCCCTGGCGGATTTAAAATTTGCGACAGTATAAAATTAAATTATGAAAAATTTACTATAGAAAAGGCAATCCCTGGCGCAATTAAAATTTGCGACAGTAAAAAATTATTTTTTGAATAATTTACTATAGAAAAGGCAATCCCTTGCGGATTTAAAATTTGCGACAGTAAAAAAATAATTTTTGAAAAATTTACTATAGAAATGGCAATCCCTGGCGTAATTAAAATTTGCGACAGTAAAAAATTAGTTTTTGAAAAATTTACTGTAGAAAAGGCAATCCCTGGTGTAATTAAAACTTGCGACAGTAAAAAATTATTTTTTGAAAAATTTACTGTAGAAAAGGCTATCCCTGGCGCAATTAAAATTTCCGACAGTAGAAAATTATTTTTTGAAAAATTTACTATAGAAAAGGCAATCCCTGGCGCAATTAAAATTTGCGACAGTAAAAAATTATTTTTTGCAAAATTTACTGTAGAAAAGGCAATCCCTGACGTAATTAAAATTTGCGACAGTAAAAAATTATTTTTTGAATAATTTACTATAGAAAAGGCAATCCCTGGCGTATTTGAAATTTGCGACAGTAAAAAATTAATTTTTGAAAAATTTACTGTAGAAAAGGCAATCTCTGGCGCAATTAAAATTTGCGACAGTAAAAAATTATTTTTTGAAAAATTTACTGTAGAAAAGGCAATCCCTGGCGCAATTAAAATTTGCGACAGTAAAAAATATTTTTTGAAAAATTTACTGTAGAAAAGGCTATCCCTGGCGTAATTAAAATTTGCGACAGTAAAAAATAATTTTTTGAAAAATTTACTATAGAAAAGGCAATCCCTGGCGGATTTGAAATTTGCGACAGTAAAAAAGTATTTTTTGAAAAATTTACTGTATAAAAAGGCAATCCCTGGCACAATTAAAATTTGCGACAGTAAAAAATTATTTTTTGAAAAATTTACTGTAGAAAAGGCAATCCCTGGCGCAATTAAAATTTGCGACAGTAAAAAATTATTTTTTTAAAAATTTACTGTAGAAAAGGCAATCCCTGGCGTAATTAAAATTTGCGACAGTAAAAAATTAATTTGTGAAAAATTTACTATAGAAAAGGCAATCCCTGGCGTAATTAAAATTTGCGACAGTAGAAAATTATTTTTTGAAAAATTTACTATAGAAAAGGCAATCCTTGGTAATTAAAATTTGCGACAGTAAAAATTATTTTTTGAAAAATTTACTATAGAAAAGGCAATAATCCCTGGCGCAATTAAAATTTGCGACAGTAGAAAATTATTTTTTTGCAAAATTTACTATAGAAAAGGCAATCCTTGGCGCAATTAAAATTTGCGACAGTAAAAAATTAATTTGTGAAAAATTTACTATAGAAAAGGCAATCCCTGGCGTAGTTAAAATTTGCGACAGTAAAAAATTATTTATTGAAAAATTTACTATAGAAAAGGCAATCCCTGGCGCAATTAAAATTTTCGACAATAAAAAATTATTTTTTGAAAAATTTACTGTAGAAAAGGCAATCCCTGGCGCAATTAAAATTTGCGACAGTATAAAATTATTTTTTGAAAAATTTACTATAGAAAAGGCAATCCCTGGCGCAATTAAAATTTGCGACAGTAAAAAATTATTTTTTGAAAAATTTACTGTAGAAAAGGCAATCCCTGGCGCAATTAACATTTGCGACAGTAAAAAATTATTTTTTGAAAAATATACTATAGAAAAGGCAATCCATGGCGCAATTAAAATTTGCGACAGTAAAAAATAATTTTTTGAATAATTTACTATAGAAAAGGCAATCCCTGGCGTATTTAAAATTTGCGACAGTAAAAAATTAATTTGTGAAAAATTTACTATAGAAAAGGCAGTCCCTGGCGCAATTAAAATTTGCGACAGTAAAAAATTATTTTTTGAAAAATTTACTATAGAAAAGGCAATCCCTGGCGTAATTAAAATTTGCGACAGTAAAAAATTATTTTTGAAAAATTTACAATAGGAAATGAAATCCCTGGCGCAATTAAAATTTCGACAGTAAAAAATTATTTGTTGAAAAATTTACTATAGAAAAGGCAATCCCTGGCACAATTAAAATTTGCGACAGTAAAAAATTATTTTTGAAAATTTTACTGTAGAAAAGGCAATCCCTGGCGCAATTAAAATTTGCGACAGTTTAAAATTATTTCTTGAAAAATTTACTATAGAAAAGGCAATCCCTGGCGCAATTAAAATTTGCGACAGTAAAAAATTATTATTTGAAAAATTTACTATAGAAAAGGCAATCCCTGGGGTAATTAAAATTTGCGACTGTAAAAAATTATTTTTTGAAAAATTTACTATAGAAAAGGCAATCCCTGGCGCAATTAAAATTTGCGACAGTATAAAATTATTTTTAGAAAAATTTACTATAGAAAAGGCAATCCCTGGCGCAATTAAAATTTGCGAAAGTAAAAAATTATTTTTTGAAAAATTTACTGTAGAAAAAGCAATCCCTGGCGCAATTAAAATTTGCGACACTAAAAAATTATTTTTTGAAAAATTTACTATAGAAAAGGCAATCCCTGGCGCAATTAAAATTTGCGACAGTAAAAAATAATTTTTGAAAAATTTACTATAGAAAAGGCAATCCCTGGCGCAATTAAAATTTGCGACAGTAGAAAATTATTTTTTTGCAAAATTTACTATAGAAAAGGCAATCCCTGGCGCAATTAAAATTTGCGACAGTAAAAAATTAATTTGTGTAAAATTTACTATAGAAAAGGCAATCCCTGGCGTAATTAAAATTTGCGACAGTAAAAATTAGTTTTTGAAAAATTTACTATAGAAAAGGCAATCCCTGGCGCAATTAAAATTTGCGACAGTAAAAAATTATTTTTTGAAAAATTTACTATAGAAAAGGCAATCCCTGGCGCAATTAAAATTTGCGACAGTAAAAAATTATTTTTTGAAAAATTTACTGTAGAAAAGCAATCTCTGGCTCAATTAAAATTTGCGACAGTATAAAATTATTTTTTGAAAAATTTACTGTAGAAAAGGCAATCCCTGGCGCAATTAAAATTTTCGACAGTAAAAAATTTTTTTGAAAAATTTACTATAGAAGAGGTAATCCCTGGCGCAATTACAATTTGCGACAGTAAAAAATTATTTTTTGAAAAATTTACTGTAGAAAAGGCAATCCCTGGCGCAATTAAAATTTGCGACAGTAGAAAATTATTTTTTTGAAAAATTTACTATAGAAAAAGCAATTCCTGGCGCAATTATAATTTGATACCATAAAAAATTATTTTTTGCAAAATTTACTATAGAAAAGGCAATCCCTGGCGCAATTAAAATTTACTACAGTAAAAAATTATTTTTTGCAAAATTTACTATAGAAAAGGCAATCCCTGGCGCAATTAAATTTGCGACACTGAAAAATTATTTTTTGAATAATTTACTAAAGAAAGGCAATCCCTGGCGTATTTAAAATTTGCGACAGTAAAAATTTACTATAGAAAAGGCAATCCCTGGCGTAATTAAAATTTGCGACAGTAGAAAATTATTTTTTGAAAATTTTACTATAGAAAAGGCAATCCCTGGCGCAATTAAAATTTGCGACAGTAAAAAATTATTTTTTAAAAATTTACTGTAGAAAAGGCAATCCCTGGCGCAATTAAAATTTGCGACAGTAAAAAATTATTTTTTGAAAAATTTACTGTAGAAAAGGCAATCCCTGGCGTAATTAAAATTTGCGACAGTAAAAAATTATTTTTTGAAAAATTTACTATAGAAAAGGCAATAATCTCTGGCGCAATTAAAATTTGCGACAGTAGAAAATTATTTTTTTGCAAAATTTACTATAGAAAAGGCAATCCCTGGCGCAATTAAAATTTGCGACAGTAAAAAATTAATTTGTGAAAAATTTACTATAGAAAAGGCAATCCCTGGCGTAATTAAAATTTGCGGCAATTAAAAATTAATTTGTGAAAAATTTACTATATAAAAGGCAATCCCTGGCGTAATTAAAATTAGCGACAATAAAAAGTTAGTTTTTGAAAAATTTACTATAGAAAAGGCAATCCCTGGCGTAATTAAAATTTGCGACAGTAAAAAATTATTTTTTGAAAAATTTACTATAGAAAAGGCAATCCCTGGCACAATTAAAATTTTCGACAATAAAAAATTATTTTTTGAAAAATTTACTGTAGAAAAGGCAATCCCTGGCGCAATTAAAATTTGCGACAGTATAAAATTATTTCTGAAAAATTTACTATAGAAAAGGCAATCCCTGGCGCAATTAAAATTTGCGACAGTAAAAAATTATTTTTTGAAAAATTTACTGTAGAAAAGGCAATCCCTGGCGCAATTAACATTTGCGACAGTAAAAAATTATTTTTTGAAAAATTTACTGTAGAAAAGGCAATCCCTGGCGTAATTAAAATTTGCGACAGTAAAAAATTAATTTGTGAAAAATTTACTATAGAAAAGGCAATCCCTGGCG
>CAWVNZ010000581.1:0-45000 GCA_963930735.1 Dioctria linearis
TACGCCAGGGATTGCCTTTTCTATAGTAAATTATTCAAAAAATAATTTTATACTGTCGCAAATTTTAATTACGCCAGGGATTGCCTTTTCTATAGTAAATTATTCAAAAAATAATTTTTTACTGTCGCAAATTTTAATTACGCCAGGGATTGGCTTTTCTATAGTAAATTATTCAAAAAATAATTTTCTACTGTCGCAAAATGTAATTGCGCCAGGGATTGCCTTTTCTATAGTAAATTATTCAAAAAATAATTTTTTACTGTAGCAAATTTTCATTACGCCAGGGATTGCCTTTTCTATAGTAAATTATTCAAAAAATAATTTTCTACTGTCGCAAATTTTAATTACGCCAGGGATTGCCTTTTCTACAGTAAATTTTGCAAAAAATAATTTTTTACTGTTGCAAATTTTAATTGCGCCAGGGATTGCCTTTTCTGTAGTAAATTATTCAAAAAATAATTTTATACTGTCGCAAATTTTAATTACGCCAGGGATTGCCTTTTCTATAGTAAATTATTCAAAACATAATTTTCTACTGTCGCAAATTTTAATTACGCCAGGGATTGCCTTTTCTATAGTAAATTATTCAAAAAATAATTTTATACTGTCGCAAATTTTAATTACGCCAGGGATTGCCTTTTCTATAGTAAATTATTCAAAAAATAATTTTCTACTTTCGCAAATTTTAATTACGCCAGGGATTGCCTTTTCTATAGTAAATTATTCAAAAAATAATTTTATACTGTCGCAAATTGTAATTACGCCAGGGATTGCCTTTTCTACAGTAAATTTTGCAAAAAATAATTTTTTACTGTTGCAAATTTTAATTGCGCCAGGGATTGCCTTTTCTAAAGTAAATTATTCAAAAAATAATTTTTTACTGTCGCAAATTTCAAATCCGCCAGGGATTGCCTTTTCTACAGTAAATTATTCAAAAAATAATTTTATACTGTCGCAAATTTTAATTGCGCCAGGGATTGCCTTTTTTATAGTAAATTATTCAAAAAATAATTTTATACTGTCGCAAATTTTAATTACGCCAGGGATTGCCTTTTCTATAGTAAATTATTCAAAAAATAATTTTTTACTGTCGCAAATTTTAATTACGCCAGGGATTGCCTTTTCTATAGTAAATTATTCAAAAAATAATTTTCAACTGTCGCAAATTTTAATTGCGCCAGGGATTGCCTTTTCTATAGTAAATTATTCAAAAAATAATTTTATACTGTCGCAAATTTTAATTACGCCAGGGATTGCCTTTTCTATAGTAAATTATTCAAAAAATAATTTTTTACTGTCGCAAATTTTAAATATCCCAGGGATTGCCTTTTCTATAGTAAATTATTCAAAAAATAATTTTCAACTGTCGCAAATTTTAATTACGCCAGGGATTGCCTTTTCTATAGTAAATTATTCAAAAAATATTTTTCAACTGTCGCAAATTTTAATTACGCCAGGGATTGCCTTTTCTATAGTATATTATTCAAAAAATAATTTTTTACTGTCGCAAATTTTAATTACGCCAGGGATTGCCTTTTCTATAGTAAATTGTTCAAAAAATAATTTTCTACTGTCGCAAAATGTAATTGCGCCAGGGATTTCCTTTTCTATAGTAAATTATTCAAAAAATAATTTTCTACTGTCGCAAATTTTAATTGCGCCAGGGATTGCCTTTTCTATAGTAAATTATTCAAAAAATAATTTTATACTGGCGCAAATTTTAATTACGCCAGGGTTTGCCTTTTCTATAGTAAATTATTCAAAAAATAATTTTTTACTGTCGCAAATTTTAAATATCCCAGGGATTGCCTTTTTGATAGTAAATTATTCAAAAAATAATTTTCAACTGTCGCAAATTTTAATTACGCCAGGGATTGCCTTTTCTATAGTAAATTATTCAAAAAATATTTTTCAGCTGTCGCAAATTTTAATTACGCCAGGGATTGCCTTTTCTATAGTAAATTATTCAAAAAATAATTTTATACTGTCGCAAATTTTAATTACGCCAGGGATTGCCTTTTCTATAGTAAATTATTCAAAAAATAATTTTTTACTGTCGCAAATTTTAATTACGCCAGGGATTGCCTTTTCTATAGTAAATTATTCAAAAAATAATTTTCTACTGTCGCAAAATGTAATTGCGCCAGGGATTGCCTTTTCTATAGTAAATTATTCAAAAAATAATTTTTTACTGTAGCAAATTTTAATTACGCCAGGGTTTGCCTTTTCTATAGTAAATTATTCAAAAAATAATTTTCTACTGTCGCAAATTTTAATTACCCCAGGGATTGCCTTTTCTACAGTAAATTTTGCAAAAAATAATTTTTTACTGTTGCAAATTTTAATTGCGCCAGGGATTGCCTTTCTGTAGTAAATTATTCAAAAAATAATTTTATACTGTCGCAAATTTTAATTACGCCAGGGATTGCCTTTTCTATAGTAAATTATTCAAAACATAATTTTCTACTGTCGCAAATTTTAACTACGCCAGGGATTGCTTTTTCTACAGTAAATTATTCAAAAAATAATTTTATATTGTCGCAAATTTTAATTACGCCAGGGATTGCCTTTTCTATAGTAAATTATTCAAAAAATAATTTTCTACTTTCGCAAATTTTAATTACGCCAGGGATTGCCTTTTCTATAGTAAATTATTCAAAAAATAATTTTATACTGTCGCAAATTGTAATTACGCCAGGGATTGCCTTTTCTACAGTAAATTTTGCAAAAAATAATTTTTTACTTTTGCAAATTTTAATTGCGCCAGGGATTGCCTTTTCTATAGTAAATTATTCAAAAATAATTTTATACTGTCGCAAATTTTAATTACGCCAGGGATTGCCTTTTCTATAGTAAATTATTTAAAAAAATAATTTTTTACTGTCGCAAATTTTAAATACGCCAGGGATTGCCTGTTCTATAGTAAATTATTCAAAAAATAATTTTCTACTGTCGCAAATTTTAATTACGCCAGGGATTGCCTTTTCTATAGTAAATTATTCAAAAAATAATTTTTTACTGTCGCAAATTTTAAATACGCCAGGGATTGCCTTTTCTATAGTAAATTATTCAAAAAATAATTTCTTACTATCGCAAGTTTTAATTACGCCAGGGATTGCCTTTTCTATAGTAAATTATTCAAAAAATAATTTTATACTGTCGCAAATTTTAATTACGCCAGGGATTGCCTTTTCTATAGTAAATTATTCAAAAAATAATTTTCTACTGTCGCAAATTTTAATTACGTCAGGGATTGCCTTTTCTATAGTAAATTATTCAAAAAATAATTTTATACTGTCGCAAATTTTAATTACGCCAGGGATTGCCTTTTCTATAGTAAATTATTCAAAAATAATTTTATACTGTCGCAAATTTTAATTACGCCAGGCATTGCCTTTTCTATAGTAAATTATTCAAAAAATAATTTTTTACTGTCGCAAATTTTAATTACGCCAGGGATTGCCTTTTCTATAGTAAATTATTCAAAAAATAATTTTCTACTGTCGTAAATTGTAATTGCGCCAGGGATTGCCTTTTCTATAGTAAATTATTCAAAAAATAATTTTTTACTGTCGCAAATTATAATTACGCCAGGGATTGCCTTTTCTATAGTAAATTATTCAAAAAATAATTTTCTACTGTCGCAAATTGTAATTGCGCCAGGGATTGCCTTTTCTATAGTAAATTATTCAAAAAATAATTTTTTTACTGTCGCAAATTTTAATTACGCCAGGGATTGCCTTTTCTATAGTAAATTATTCAAAAAATAATTTTCTACTGTCGCAAATTTTAATTACGCCAGGGATTGCCTTTCTATAGTAAATTATTCAAAAAATGATTTTCTACTGTCGCAAATTTTAAGTGCGCCAGGGATTGCCTTTTCTATAGTAAATTATTCAAAAACTAATTTTATACTGTCGCAAATTTTAAGTGCGCCAGGGATTGCCTTTTCTATAGTAAATTATTCAAAAAATAATTTTTTACTGTCGCAAATTGTAATTGCGCCAGGGATTGCCTTTTCTATAGTAAATTATTCAAAAAATAATTTTTTACTGTCGCAAATTTTAATTACGCCAGGGATTGCCTTTTCTATAGTAAATTATTCAAAAAATAATTTTCTACTGTCGCAAATTTTAATTACGCCAGGGATTGCCTTTTCTATAGTAAATTATTCAAAAAATAATTTTTTACTGTCGCAAATTTTAAATATCCCAGGGATTGCCTTTTCTATAGTAAATTATTCATAAAATAATTTTATACTGTCGCAAATTGTAATTGCGCCAGGGATTGCCTTTTCTATAGTAAATTATTCAAAAAATAATTTTTTACTGTCGCAAATTGTAATTGCGCCAGGGATTGCCTTTTCTATAGTAAATTATTCAAAAAATAATTTTTTACTGTCGCAAATTTTAATTACGCCAGGGATTGCCTTTTCTATAGTAAATTATTCAAAAAATAATTTTCTACTGTCGCAAATTTTAATTACGCCAGGGATTGCCTTTTCTATAGTAAATTATTCAAAAAATAATTTTTTACTGTCGCAAATTTTAAATATCCCAGGGATTGCCTTTTCTATAGTAAATTATTCATAAAATAATTTTATACTGTCGCAAATTGTAATTGCGCCAGGGATTGCCTTTTATATAGTAAATTATTCAAAAAATAATTTTTTACTGTCGCAAATTTCAAATCCGCCAGGGATTGCCTTTTCTATAGTAAATTATTCAAAAAATTATTTTTTACTGTCGCAAATTTTAATTGCGCCAGGGATTGCCTTTTCTATAGTAAATTATTCAAAAAATAATTTTTTACTGTCGCAAATTTTAATTACACCAGGGATTGCCTTTTCTATAGTAAATTATTCAAAAAATAAGTTTCTACTTTCGCAAATTTTAAGTGCGCCAGGGATTGCCTTTTCTATAGTAAATTATTCAAAAAATAATTTTTTACTGTCGCAGATTTTAATTACGCCAGGGATTGCCTTTTCTATAGTAAATTATTCAAAAAATAATTTTATACTGTCGCAAATTTTAATTACGCCAAGGATTGCCTTTTCTATAGTAAATTATTCAAAAAATAATTTTTTACTGTCGCAAATTTTAATTACGCCAGGGATTACCTTTTCTATAGTAAATTATTCAAAAAATAATTTTCTATTGTCGCAAATTATAATTACGCCAGGGATTGCCTTTTCTATAGCAAATTATTCAAAAAATAATTTCTTACTGTCGCAAATTTTAAATACGCCAGGGATTGCCTTTTCTATAGTAAATTATTCAAAAAATAATTTTCTACTGTCGCAAATTTTAAATACGCCAGGGATTGCCTTTTCTATAGTAAATTATTCAAAAAATAATTTTCTACTGTCGCTAATTTTAATTACGCCAGGGATTGCCTTTTCTATAGTAAATTATTCAAAAAATAATTTTTTACTATCGCAAGTTTTAATTTCGCCAGGGATTGCCATTTCTATAGTAAATTATTCAAAAAATAATTTTTTACTGTCGCAAATTTTAATTGCGCCAGGGATTGCCTTTTCTATAGTAAATTATTCAAAAAATAATTTTTTACTGTCGCAAATTGTAATTGCGCCAGGGATTGCCTTTTCTATAGTAAATTATTCAAAAAATAATTTTATACTGTCGCAAATTTTAATTACGCCAGGGATTGCCTTTTCTATAGTAAATTATTCAAAAAATAATTTTTTACTGTCGCAAATTTTAAATACGCCAGGGATTGCCTTTTCTATAGTAAATTATTCAAAAAATAATTTTTTACTGTCGCAAATTTTAATTACGCCAGGGATTGCCTTTTCTATAGTAAATTATTCAAAAAATAATTTTCTACTGTCGCAAATTTCAAATCCGCCAGGGATTGCGTTTTCTATAGTAAATTATTCAAAAAATAATTTTCAACTGTCGCAAATTTTAATTGGGCCAGGGATTGCCTTTTCTATAGTAAATTATTCAAAAAATAATTTTTTACTGTCGCAAATTTTAAATACGCCAGGGATTGCCTTTTCTATAGTAAATTATTCAAAAAATAATTTTTTACTGTCGCAAATTTTAAATACGCCAGGGATTGCCTTTTCTATAGTAAATTATTCAAAAAATAATTTTCTACTGTTGCAAATTTTAATTGCGCCAGGGATTGCCTTTTCTATAGTAAATTATTCAAAAAATAATTTTATACTGTCGCAAATTTTAATTGCGCCAGGGATTGCCTTTTCTGTAGTAAATTATTCAAAAAATAATTTTATACTGTCGCAAATTTTAATTACGCCAGGGATTGCCTTTTCTATAGTAAATTATTCAAAAAATAATTTTCAACTGTCGCAAATTTTAATTGCGCCAGGGATTGCCTTTTCTATAGTAAATTATTCAAAAAATAATTTTTTACTGTCGCAAATTTTAAATACGCCAGGGATTGCCTTTTCTATAGTAAATTATTCAAAAGATAATTTTTTACTGTCGCAAATTTTAAATACGCTAGGGATTGCCTTTTCTATAGTAAATTATTCAAAAAATAATTTTCTACTGTTGCAAATTTTAATTGCGCCAGGGATTGCCTTTTATATAGTGAATTATTCAAAAATTAATTTCTTACTGTCGCAAATTTTAAGTGCGCCAGGGATTGCCTTTTCTGTAGTAAATTATTCAAAAAATAATTTTATACTGTCGCAAATTTTAATTACGCCAGGGATTGCCTTTTCTATAGTAAATTATTCAAAACATAATTTTCTACTGTCGCAAATTTTAATTACGCCAGGGATTGCCTTTTCTATAGTAAATTATTCAAAAACTAATTTTCAACTGTCGCAAATTTTAATTGCGCCAGGGATTGCCTTTTCTATAGTAAATTATTCAAAAAATAATTTTATACTGTCGCAAATTTTAATTACGCCAGGGATTGCCTTTTCTATAGTAAATTATTCAAAAAATAATTTTTTACTGTCGCAAATTTTAAATATCCCAGGGATTGCCTTTTCTATAGTAAATTATTCAAAAAATAATTTTCAACTGACGCAAATTTTAATTACGCCAGGGATTGCTTTTTCTATAGTAAATTATTCAAAAAATATTTTTCAACTGTCGCAAATTTTAATTACGCCAGGGATTGCCTTTTCTATAGTATATTATTCAAAAAATAATTTTTTACTGTCGCAAATTTTAATTACGCCAGGGATTGCCTTTTCTATAGTAAATTGTTCAAAAAATAATTTTCTACTGTCGCAAAATGTAATTGCGCCAGGGATTTCCTTTTCTATAGTAAATTATTCAAAAAATAATTTTCTACTGTCGCAAATTTTAATTGCGCCAGGGATTGCCTTTTCTATAGTAAATTATTCAAAAAATAATTTTATACTGGCGCAAATTTTAATTACGCCAGGGTTTGCCTTTTCTATAGTAAATTATTCAAAAAATAATTTTTTACTGTCGCAAATTTTAAATATCCCAGGGATTGCCTTTTTGATAGTAAATTATTCAAAAAATAATTTTCAACTGTCGCAAATTTTAATTACGCCAGGGATTGCCTTTTCTATAGTAAATTATTCAAAAAATATTTTTCAGCTGTCGCAAATTTTAATTACGCCAGGGATTGCCTTTTCTATAGTAAATTATTCAAAAAATAATTTTATACTGTCGCAAATTTTAATTACGCCAGGGATTGCCTTTTCTATAGTAAATTATTCAAAAAATAATTTTTTACTGTCGCAAATTTTAATTACGCCAGGGATTGCCTTTTCTATAGTAAATTATTCAAAAAATATTTTTCAACTGTCGCAAATTTTAATTACGCCAGGGATTGCCTTTTCTATAGTATATTATTCAAAAAATAATTTTTTACTGTCGCAAATTTTAATTACGCCAGGGATTGCCTTTTCTATAGTAAATTGTTCAAAAAATAATTTTCTACTGTCGCAAAATGTAATTGCGCCAGGGATTTCCTTTTCTATAGTAAATTATTCAAAAAATAATTTTCTACTGTCGCAAATTTTAATTGCGCCAGGGATTGCCTTTTCTATAGTAAATTATTCAAAAAATAATTTTATACTGGCGCAAATTTTAATTACGCCAGGGTTTGCCTTTTCTATAGTAAATTATTCAAAAAATAATTTTTTACTGTCGCAAATTTTAAATATCCCAGGGATTGCCTTTTTGATAGTAAATTATTCAAAAAATAATTTTCAACTGTCGCAAATTTTAATTACGCCAGGGATTGCCTTTTCTATAGTAAATTATTCAAAAAATATTTTTCAGCTGTCGCAAATTTTAATTACGCCAGGGATTGCCTTTTCTATAGTAAATTATTCAAAAAATAATTTTATACTGTCGCAAATTTTAATTACGCCAGGGATTGCCTTTTCTATAGTAAATTATTCAAAAAATAATTTTTTACTGTCGCAAATTTTAATTACGCCAGGGATTGCCTTTTCTATAGTAAATTATTCAAAAAATAATTTTCTACTGTCGCAAAATGTAATTGCGCCAGGGATTGCCTTTTCTATAGTAAATTATTCAAAAAATAATTTTTTACTGTAGCAAATTTTAATTACGCCAGGGTTTGCCTTTTCTATAGTAAATTATTCAAAAAATAATTTTCTACTGTCGCAAATTGTAATTGCGCCAGGGATTGCCTTTTCTATAGTAAATTATTCAAAAAATAATTTTTTTACTGTCGCAAATTTTAATTACGCCAGGGATTGCCTTTTCTATAGTAAATTATTCAAAAAATAATTTTCTACTGTCGCAAATTTTAATTACGCCAGGGATTGCCTTTCTATAGTAAATTATTCAAAAAATGATTTTCTACTGTCGCAAATTTTAAGTGCGCCAGGGATTGCCTTTTCTATAGTAAATTATTCAAAAACTAATTTTATACTGTCGCAAATTTTAAGTGCGCCAGGGATTGCCTTTTCTATAGTAAATTATTCAAAAAATAATTTTTTACTGTCGCAAATTGTAATTGCGCCAGGGATTGCCTTTTCTATAGTAAATTATTCAAAAAATAATTTTTTACTGTCGCAAATTTTAATTACGCCAGGGATTGCCTTTTCTATAGTAAATTATTCAAAAAATAATTTTCTACTGTCGCAAATTTTAATTACGCCAGGGATTGCCTTTTCTATAGTAAATTATTCAAAAAATAATTTTTTACTGTCGCAAATTTTAAATATCCCAGGGATTGCCTTTTCTATAGTAAATTATTCATAAAATAATTTTATACTGTCGCAAATTGTAATTGCGCCAGGGATTGCCTTTTCTATAGTAAATTATTCAAAAAATAATTTTATACTGTCGCAAATTTTAATTACGCCAGGGATTGCCTTTTCTATAGTAAATTATTCCAAAAATAATTTTTTACTGTCGCAAATTTCAAATCCGCCAGGGATTGCCTTTTCTATAGTAAATTATTCAAAAAATTATTTTTTACTGTCGCAAATTTTAATTGCGCCAGGGATTGCCTTTTCTATAGTAAATTATTCAAAAAATAATTTTTTACTGTCGCAAATTTTAATTACACCAGGGATTGCCTTTTCTATAGTAAATTATTCAAAAAATAAGTTTCTACTTTCGCAAATTTTAAGTGCGCCAGGGATTGCCTTTTCTATAGTAAATTATTCAAAAAATAATTTTTTACTGTCGCAGATTTTAATTACGCCAGGGATTGCCTTTTCTATAGTAAATTATTCAAAAAATAATTTTATACTGTCGCAAATTTTAATTACGCCAAGGATTGCCTTTTCTATAGTAAATTATTCAAAAAATAATTTTTTACTGTCGCAAATTTTAATTACGCCAGGGATTACCTTTTCTATAGTAAATTATTCAAAAAATAATTTTCTATTGTCGCAAATTATAATTACGCCAGGGATTGCCTTTTCTATAGCAAATTATTCAAAAAATAATTTCTTACTGTCGCAAATTTTAAATACGCCAGGGATTGCCTTTTCTATAGTAAATTATTCAAAAAATAATTTTCTACTGTCGCAAATTTTAAATACGCCAGGGATTGCCTTTTCTATAGTAAATTATTCAAAAAATAATTTTCTACTGTCGCTAATTTTAATTACGCCAGGGATTGCCTTTTCTATAGTAAATTATTCAAAAAATAATTTTTTACTATCGCAAGTTTTAATTCCGCCAGGGATTGCCATTTCTATAGTAAATTATTCAAAAAATAATTTTTTACTGTCGCAAATTTTAATTGCGCCAGGGATTGCCTTTTCTATAGTAAATTATTCAAAAAATAATTTTTTACTGTCGCAAATTGTAATTGCGCCAGGGATTGCCTTTTCTATAGTAAATTATTCAAAAAATAATTTTATACTGTCGCAAATTTTAATTACGCCAGGGATTGCCTTTTCTATAGTAAATTATTCAAAAAATAATTTTTTACTGTCGCAAATTTTAAATACGCCAGGGATTGCCTTTTCTATAGTAAATTATTCAAAAAATAATTTTTTACTGTCGCAAATTTTAATTACGCCAGGGATTGCCTTTTCTATAGTAAATTATTCAAAAAATAATTTTCTACTGTCGCAAATTTCAAATCCGCCAGGGATTGCGTTTTCTATAGTAAATTATTCAAAAAATAATTTTCAACTGTCGCAAATTTTAATTGGGCCAGGGATTGCCTTTTCTATAGTAAATTATTCAAAAAATAATTTTTTACTGTCGCAAATTTTAAATACGCCAGGGATTGACTTTTCTATAGTAAATTATTCAAAAAATAATTTTTTACTGTCGCAAATTTTAAATACGCCAGGGATTGCCTTTTCTATAGTAAATTATTCAAAAAATAATTTTCTACTGTTGCAAATTTTAATTGCGCCAGGGATTGCCTTTTCTATAGTAAATTATTCAAAAAATAATTTTATACTGTCGCAAATTTTAATTGCGCCAGGGATTGCCTTTTCTGTAATAAATTATTCAAAAAATAATTTTATACTGTCGCAAATTTTAATTACGCCAGGGATTGCCTTTTCTATAGTAAATTATTCAAAAAATAATTTTCAACTGTCGCAAATTTTAATTGCGCCAGGGATTGCCTTTTCTATAGTAAATTATTCAAAAAATAATTTTTTACTGTCGCAAATTTTAAATACGCCAGGGATTGCCTTTTCTATAGTAAATTATTCAAAAGATAATTTTTTACTGTCGCAAATTTTAAATACGCTAGGGATTGCCTTTTCTATAGTAAATTATTCAAAAAATAATTTTCTACTGTTGCAAATTTTAATTGCGCCAGGGATTGCCTTTTATATAGTGAATTATTCAAAAATTAATTTCTTACTGTCGCAAATTTTAAGTGCGCCAGGGATTGCCTCTTCTATAGTAAATTATTCAAAAAATAATTTTATACTGTCGCAAATTTTAATTACGCCAGGGATTGCCTTTTCTATAGTAAATTATTCAAAAAATAATATTTTACTGTCGCAAATTTTAATTGCGCCAGGGATTGCCTTTTCTATAGTAAATTATTCAAAAAATAATTTTTTACTGTCGCAAATTTCAAATCCGCCAGGGATTGCCTTTTCTACAGTAAATTTTGCAAAAAATAATTTTTTACTATCGCAAATTTTAATTGCGCCAGGGATTGCCTTTTCTATAGTAAATTATTCAAAAAATATTTTTTTACTGTCGCAAATTTTAAATACGCCAGGGATTGCCTTTTCTATAGTAAATTATTCAAAAAATAATTTTATACTGTCGCAAATTTTAATTGCGCAAGGGATTGCCTTTTTTATAGTAAATTATTCAAAAAATAATTTTATACTGTCGCAAATTTTAATTACGCCAGGGATTGCCTTTTCTATAGTAAATTATTCAAAAAATAATTTTTTACTGTCGCAAATTTTAATTACGCCAGGGATTGCCTTTTCTATAGTAAATTATTCAAAAAATAATTTTCAACTGTCGCAAATTTTAAATACGCCAGGGATTGCCTTTTCTATAGTAAATTATTCAAAAAATATTTTTTTACTGTCGCAAATTTTAAATACGCCCGGGGTTGCCTTTTCTATAGTAAATTATTCAAAAAATAATTTTATACTGTCGCAAATTTTAATTGCGCCAGGGATTGCCTTTTTTATAGTAAATTATTCAAAAAATAATTTTATACTGTCGCAAATTTTAATTACGCCAAGGATTGCCTTTTCTATAGTAAATTATTCAAAAAATAATTTTTTACTGTCGCAAATTTTAATTACGCCAGGGATTGCCTTTTCTATAGTAAATTATTCAAAAAATAATTTTCTATTGTCGCAAATTATAATTACGCCAGGGATTGCCTTTTCTATAGCAAATTATTCAAAAAATAATTTCTTACTGTCGCAAATTTTAAATACGCCAGGGATTGCCTTTTCTATAGTAAATTATTCAAAAAATAATTTTCTACTGTCGCAAATTTTAAATACGCCAGGGATTGCCTTTTCTATAGTAAATTATTCAAAAAATAATTTTCTACTGTCGCTAATTTTAATTACGCCAGGGATTGCCTTTTCTATAGTAAATTATTCAAAAAATAATTTTTTACTATCGCAAGTTTTAATTTCGCCAGGGATTGCCATTTCTATAGTAAATTATTCAAAAAATAATTTTTTACTGTCGCAAATTTTAATTGCGCCAGGGATTGCCTTTTCTATAGTAAATTATTCAAAAAATAATTTTTTACTGTCGCAAATTGTAATTGCGCCAGGGATTGCCTTTTCTATAGTAAATTATTCAAAAAATAATTTTATACTGTCGCAAATTTTAATTACGCCAGGGATTGCCTTTTCTATAGTAAATTATTCAAAAAATAATTTTTTACTGTCGCAAATTTTAAATTCGCCAGGGATTGCCTTTTCTATAGTAAATTATTCAAAAAATAATTTTTTACTGTCGCAAATTTTAATTACGCCAGGGATTGCCTTTTCTATAGTAAATTATTCAAAAAATAATTTTCTACTGTCGCAAATTTCAAATCCGCCAGGGATTGCGTTTTCTATAGTAAATTATTCAAAAAATAATTTTCAACTGTCGCAAATTTTAATTGGGCCAGGGATTGCCTTTTCTATAGTAAATTATTCAAAAAATAATTTTTTACTGTCGCAAATTTTAAATACGCCAGGGATTGCCTTTTCTATAGTAAATTATTCAAAAAATAATTTTTTACTGTCGCAAATTTTAAATACGCCAGGGATTGCCTTTTCTATAGTAAATTATTCAAAAAATAATTTTCTACTGTTGCAAATTTTAATTGCGCCAGGGATTGCCTTTTCTATAGTAAATTATTCAAAAAATAATTTTATACTGTCGCAAATTTTAATTGCGCCAGGGATTGCCTTTTCTGTAGTAAATTATTCAAAAAATAATTTTATACTGTCGCAAATTTTAATTACGCCAGGGATTGCCTTTTCTATAGTAAATTATTCAAAAAATAATTTTCAACTGTCGCAAATTTTAATTGCGCCAGGGATTGCCTTTTCTATAGTAAATTATTCAAAAAATAATTTTTTACTGTCGCAAATTTTAAATACGCCAGGGATTGCCTTTTCTATAGTAAATTATTCAAAAGATAATTTTTTACTGTCGCAAATTTTAAATACGCTAGGGATTGCCTTTTCTATAGTAAATTATTCAAAAAATAATTTTCTACTGTTGCAAATTTTAATTGCGCCAGGGATTGCCTTTTATATAGTGAATTATTCAAAAATTAATTTCTTACTGTCGCAAATTTTAAGTGCGCCAGGGATTGCCTCTTCTATAGTAAATTATTCAAAAAATAATTTTATACTGTCGCAAATTTTAATTACGCCAGGGATTGCCTTTTCTATAGTAAATTATTCAAAAAATAATATTTTACTGTCGCAAATTTTAATTGCGCCAGGGATTGCCTTTTCTATAGTAAATTATTCAAAAAATAATTTTTTACTGTTGCAAATTTCAAATCCGCCAGGGATTGCCTTTTCTACAGTAAATTTTGCAAAAAATAATTTTTTACTATCGCAAATTTTAATTGCGCCAGGGATTGCCTTTTCTATAGTAAATTATTCAAAAAATATTTTTTTACTGTCGCAAATTTTAAATACGCCAGGGATTGCCTTTTCTATAGTAAATTATTCAAAAAATAATTTTATACTGTCGCAAATTTTAATTGCGCCAGGGATTGCCTTTTTTATAGTAAATTATTCAAAAAATAATTTTATACTGTCGCAAATTTTAATTACGCCAGGGATTGCCTTTTCTATAGTAAATTATTCAAAAAATAATTTTTTACTGTCGCAAATTTTAATTACGCCAGGGATTGCCTTTTCTATAGTAAATTATTCAAAAAATAATTTTCAACTGTCGCAAATTTTAAATACGCCAGGGATTGCCTTTTCTATAGTAAATTATTCAAAAAATATTTTTTTACTGTCGCAAATTTTAAATACGCCCGGGGTTGCCTTTTCTATAGTAAATTATTCAAAAAATAATTTTATACTGTCGCAAATTTTAATTGCGCCAGGGATTGCCTTTTTTATAGTAAATTATTCAAAAAATAATTTTATACTGTCGCAAATTTTAATTACGCCAGGGATTGCCTTTTCTATAGTAAATTATTCAAAAAATAATTTTTTACTGTCGCAAATTTTAATTACGCCAGGGATTGCCTTTTCTATAGTAAATTATTCAAAAAATAATTTTCAACTGTCGCAAATTTTAATTACGCCAGGGATTGCCTTTTCTATAGTAAATTATTCAAAAAATAATTTTATACTGTCGCAAATTTTAATTACGCCAGGGATTGCCTTTTCTATAGTAAATTATTCAAAAAATAATTTTTTACTGTCGCAAATTTTAATTACGCCAGGGATTGCCTTTTCTATAGTAAATAATTCAAAAAATAATTTTCTACTGTCGCAAATTTTAATTACGCCAGGGATTGCCTTTTCTATAGTAAATTAATCAAAAAATAATTTTTTACTGTCGCAAATTTTAATTACGCCAGGGATTGCCTTTTCTATAGTAAATTATTCAAAAAATAATTTTATACTGTCGCAAATTTTAATTACGCCAGGGATTGCCTTTTCTATAGTAAATTATTCAAAAAATAATTTTTTACTGTCGCAAATTTTAATTAAGCCAGGGATTGCCTTTTCTATAGTAAATTATTCAAAAAATAATTTTCTACTGTCGCAAATTGTAATTGCGCCAGGGATTGCCTTTTCTATAGTAAATTATTCAAAAAATAATTTTTTACTGTCGCAAATTTTAATTACGCCAGGGATTGCCTTTTCTATAGTAAATTATTCAAAAAATAATTTTCTACTGTCGCAAATTTTCATTACGCCAGGGATTGCCTTTTCTATAGTAAATTATTCAAAAAATAATTTTCTACTGTCGCAAATTTTAATTACGCCAGGGATTGCCTTTTCTATAGTAAATTATTCAAAAAATAATTTTTTACTGTCGCAAATTTTAATTGCGCCAGGGATTGCCGTTTCTATAGTAAATTATTCAAAAAAAAATTTCATACTGTCGCAAATTTTAATTACGCCAGGGGTTGCCTTTTCTATAGTAAATTATTCAAAAAATAATTTTATACTGTCGCAAATTTTAATTACGCCAGGGATTGCCTTTTCTATAGTAAATTATTCAAAAAATAATTTTTTACTGTCGCAAATTTTAATTACGCCAGGGATTGCCTTTTCTATAGTAAATTGTTCAAAAAATAATTTTCTACTGTCGCAAACTTTAATTACGCCAGGGATTGCCTTTTCTATAGTAAATTATTCAAAAAATAATTTTTTACTGTCGCAAATTTTAATTACGCCAGGGATTGCCTTTTCTATAGTAAATTATTCAAAAAATAATTTTCTACTGTCGCAAATTTTAATTACGCCAGGGATTGCCTTTTCTATAGTAAATTATTCAAAAAATAATTTTCTATTGTCGCAAATTTTAATTACGCCAGGGATTGCCTTTTCTATAGTAAATTATTCAAAAAATAAGATTTTACTGTAGCAAATTTTAATTGCGCCAGGGATTGCCTTTTCTATAGTAAATTATTCAAAAAATAATTTTTTACTGTCGCAAATTTCAAATCCGCCAGGGATTGCCTTTTCTACAGTAAATTTTGCAAAAAATAATTTTTTACTATCGCAAATTTTAATTGCGCCAGGGATTGCCTTTTCTATAGTAAATTATTCAAAAAATATTTTTTTACTGTCGCAAATTTTAAATACGCCAGGGATTGCCTTTTCTATAGTAAATTATTCAAAAAATAATTTTATACTGTCGCAAATTTTAATTGCGCCAGGGATTGCCTTTTTTATAGTAAATTATTCAAAAAATAATTTTATACTGTCGCAAATTTTAATTACGCCAGGGATTGCCTTTTCTATATTAAATTATTCAAAAAATAATTTTTTACTGTCGCAAATTTTAATTACGCCAGGGATTGCCTTTTCTATAGTAAATTATTCAAAAAATAATTTTCAACTGTCGCAAATTTTAATTACGCCAGGGATTGCCTTTTCTATAGTAAATTATTCAAAAAATAATTTTCTACTGTCGCAAATTTTAATTACGCCAGGGATTGCCTTTTCTATAGTAAATTATTCAAAAAATAATTTTCTACTGTCGCAAATTTTAATTGCGCCAGGGATTGCCTTTTCTATAGTAAATTATTCAAAAAATAATTTTATACTGTCGCAAATTTTAATTACGCCAGGGATTGCCTTTTCTATAGTAAATTATTCAAAAAATAATTTTTTACTGTCGCAAATTTTAAATATCCCAGGGATTGCCTTTTCTATAGTAAATTATTCAAAAAATAATTTTATACTGTCGCAAATTTTAATTACGCCAGGGATTGCCTTTTCTATAGTAAATTATTCAAAAAATATTTTTCAACTGTCGCAAATTTTAATTACGCCAGGGATTGCCTTTTCTATAGTAAATTATTCAAAAAATAATTTTTTACTGTCGCAAATTTTAATTACGCCAGGGATTGCCTTTTCTATAGTAAATTGTTCAAAAAATAATTTTCTACTGTCGCAAAATGTAATTGCGCCAGGGATTTCCTTTTCTATAGTAAATTATTCAAAAAATAATTTTCTACTGTCGCAAATTTTAATTGCGCCAGGGATTGCCTTTTCTATAGTAAATTATTCAAAAAATAATTTTATACTGGCGCAAATTTTAATTACGCCAGGGTTTGCCTTTTCTATAGTAAATTATTCAAAAAATAATTTTTTACTGTCGCAAATTTTAAATATCCCAGGGATTGCCTTTTTGATAGTAAATTATTCAAAAAATAATTTTCAACTGTCGCAAATTTTAATTACGCCAGGGATTGCCTTTTCTATAGTAAATTATTCAAAAAATATTTTTCAGCTGTCGCAAATTTTAATTACGCCAGGGATTGCCTTTTCTATAGTAAATTATTCAAAAAATAATTTTATACTGTCGCAAATTTTAATTACGCCAGGGATTGCCTTTTCTATAGTAAATTATTCAAAAAATAATTTTTTACTGTCGCAAATTTTAATTACGCCAGGGATTGCCTTTTCTATAGTAAATTATTCAAAAAATAATTTTCTACTGTCGCAAAATGTAATTGCGCCAGGGATTGCCTTTTCTATAGTAAATTATTCAAAAAATAATTTTTTACTGTAGCAAATTTTAATTACGCCAGGGATTGCCTTTTCTATAGTAAATTATTCAAAAAATAATTTTCTACTGTCGCAAATTTTATTTACGCCAGAGATTGCCTTTTCTATAGTAAATTGTTCAAAAAATAATTTTCTACTGTCGCAAACTTTAATTACGCCAGGGATTGCCTTTTCTATAGTAAATTATTCAAAAAATAATTTTTTACTGTCGCAAATTTTAATTACGCCAGGGATTGCCTTTTCTATAGTAAATTATTCAAAAAATAATTTTCTACTGTCGCAAATTTTAATTACGCCAGGGATTGCCTTTTCTATAGTAAATTATTCAAAAAATAATTTTCTATTGTCGCAAATTTTAATTACGCCAGGGATTGCCTTTTCTATAGTAAATTATTCAAAAAATAAGATTTTACTGTAGCAAATTTTAATTGCGCCAGGGATTGCCTTTTCTATAGTAAATTATTCAAAAAATAATTTTTTACTGTCGCAAATTTCAAATCCGCCAGGGATTGCCTTTTCTACAGTAAATTTTGCAAAAAATAATTTTTTACTATCGCAAATTTTAATTGCGCCAGGGATTGCCTTTTCTATAGTAAATTATTCAAAAAATATTTTTTTACTGTCGCAAATTTTAAATACGCCAGGGATTGCCTTTTCTATAGTAAATTATTCAAAAAATAATTTTATACTGTCGCAAATTTTAATTGCGCCAGGGATTGCCTTTTTTATAGTAAATTATTCAAAAAATAATTTTATACTGTCGCAAATTTTAATTACGCCAGGGATTGCCTTTTCTATAGTAAATTATTCAAAAAATAATTTTTTACTGTCGCAAATTTTAATTACGCCAGGGATTGCCTTTTCTATAGTAAATTATTCAAAAAATAATTTTCAACTGTCGCAAATTTTAATTACGCCAGGGATTGCCTTTTCTATAGTAAATTATTCAAAAAATAATTTTCTACTGTCGCAAATTTTAATTACGCCAGGGATTGCCTTTTCTATAGTAAATTATTCAAAAAATAATTTTCTACTGTCGCAAATTTTAATTGCGCCAGGGATGGCCTTTTCTATAGTAAATTATTCAAAAAATAATTTTATACTGTCGCAAATTTTAATTACGCCAGGGATTGCCTTTTCTATAGTAAATTATTCAAAAAATAATTTTTTACTGTCGCAAATTTTAAATATCCCAGGGATTGCCTTTTCTATAGTAAATTATTCAAAAAATAATTTTATACTGTCGCAAATTTTAATTACGCCAGGGATTGCCTTTTCTATAGTAAATTATTCAAAAAATATTTTTCAACTGTCGCAAATTTTAATTACGCCAGGGATTGCCTTTTCTATAGTAAATTATTCAAAAAATAATTTTTTACTGTCGCAAATTTTAATTACGCCAGGGATTGCCTTTTCTATAGTAAATTGTTCAAAAAATAATTTTCTACTGTCACAAAATGTAATTGCGCCAGGGATTTCCTTTTCTATAGTAAATTATTCAAAAAATAATTTTCTACTGTCGCAAATTTTAATTGCGCCAGGGATTGCCTTTTCTATAGTAAATTATTCAAAAAATAATTTTATACTGGCGCAAATTTTAATTACGCCAGGGTTTGCCTTTTCTATAGTAAATTATTCAAAAAATAATTTTTTACTGTCGCAAATTTTAAATATCCCAGGGATTGCCTTTTTGATAGTAAATTATTAAAAAATTATTTTCAACTGTCGCAAATTTTAATTACGCCAGGGATTGCCTTTTCTATAGTAAATTATTCAAAAAATATTTTTCAGCTGTCGCAAATTTTAATTACGCCAGGGATTGCCTTTTCTATAGTAAATTATTCAAAAAATAATTTTATACTGTCGCAAATTTTAATTACGCCAGGGATTGCCTTTTCTATAGTAAATTATTCAAAAAATAATTTTTTACTGTCGCAAATTTTAATTACGCCAGGGATTGCCTTTTCTATAGTAAATTATTCAAAAAATAATTTTCTACTGTCGCAAAATGTAATTGCGCCAGGGATTGCCTTTTCTATAGTAAATTATTCAAAAAATAATTTTTTACTGTAGCAAATTTTAATTACGCCAGGGATTGCCTTTTCTATAGTAAATTATTCAAAAAATAATTTTCTACTGTCGCAAATTTTAATTACGCCAGGGATTGCCTTTTCTACAGTAAATTTTGCAAAAAATAATTTTTTACTGTTGCAAATTTTAATTGCGCCAGGGATTGCCTTTTCTGTAGTAAATTATTCAAAAAATAATTTTATACTGTCGCAAATTTTAATTACGCCAGTGATTGCCTTTTCTATAGTAAATTATTCAAAACATAATTTTCTACTGTCGCAAATTTTAATTACGCCAGGGATTGCCTTTTCTACAGTAAATTTTGCAAAAAATAATTTTTTATTGTTGCAAATTTTAATTGCGCCAGGGATTGCCTTTTCTATAGTAAATTATTCAAAAAATAATTTTTTACTGTCGCAAATTTCAAATCCGCCAGGGATTGCCTTTTCTACAGTAAATTATTCAAAAAATAATTTTATACTGTCGCAAATTTTAATTGCGCCAGGGATTGCCTTTTTTATAGTAAATTATTCAAAAAATAATTTTATACTGTCGCAAATTTTAATTACGCCAGGGATTGCCTTTTCTATAGTAAATTATTCAAAAAATAATTTTTTACTGTCGCAAATTTTAATTACGCCAGGGATTGCCTTTTCTATAGTAAATTATTCAAAAAATAATTTTCAACTGTCGCAAATTTTAATTACGCCAGGGATTGCCTTTTCTATAGTAAATTATTCAAAAAATAATTTTTTACTGTCGCAAATTTTAATTACGCCAGGGATTGCCTTTCTATAGTAAATTATTCAAAAAATAATTTTCTACTGTCGCAAATTTTAATTGCGCCAGGGATTGCCTTTTCTATAGTAAATTATTCAAAAAATAATTTTATACTGTCGCAAATTTTAATTACGCCAGGGATTGCCTTTTCTATAGTAAATTATTCAAAAAATAATTTTTTACTGTCGCAAATTTTAAATATCCCAGGGATTGCCTTTTCTATAGTAAATTATTCAAAAAATAATTTTCAACTGTCGCAAATTTTAATTGCGCCAGGGATTGCCTTTTCTATAGTAAATTATTCAAAAAATAATTTTATACTGTCGCAAATTTTAATTATGCCAGGGATTGCCTTTTCTATAGTAAATTATTCAAAAAATAATTTTTTACTGTCGCAAATTTTAAATATCCCAGGGATTGCCTTTTCTATAGTAAATTATTCAAAAAATAATTTTCAACTGTCGCAAATTTTAATTACGCCAGGGATTGCCTTTTCTATAGTAAATTATTCAAAAAATAATTTTCTACTGTCGCAAATTTTAATTACGCCAGGGATTGCCTTTTCTACAGTAAATTTTGCAAAAAATAATTTTTTACTGTCGCAAATTTTAATTACGCCAGGGATTGCCTTTTCTATAGTAAATTGTTCAAAAAATAATTTTCTACTGTCGCAAAATGTAATTGCGCCAGGGATTTCCTTTTCTATAGTAAATTATTCAAAAAATAATTTTCTACTGTCGCAAATTTTAATTGCGCCAGGGATTGCCTTTTCTATAGTAAATTATTCAAAAAATAATTTTCTACTGTCGCAAATTTTAATTGCGCCAGGGATTGCCTTTTCTATAGTAAATTATTCAAAAAATAATTTTTTACTGTCGCAAATTTTAATTACGCCAGGGTTTGCCTTTTCTATAGTAAATTATTCAAAAAATAATTTTTTACTGTCGCAAATTTTAAATATCCCAGGCATTGCCTTTTCTATAGTAAATTATTCAAAAAATAATTTTTTACTGTCGCAAATTTTAATTACGCCAGGGATTGCCTTTTCTATAGTAAATTATTCAAAAAATAATTTTCTACTGTCGCAAATTGTAATTGCGCCAGGGATTGCCTTTTCTATAGTAATTTATTCAAAAAATAATTTTTTACTGTCGCAAATTATAATTACGCCAGGGATTGCCTTTTCTATAGTAAATTATTCTAAAAATAATTTTCTACTGTCGCAAATTGTAATTGCGCCAGGGATTGCCTTTTCTATAGTAAATTATTCAAAAAATAATTTTTTACTGTCGCAAATTTTAATTACGCCAGGGATTGCCTTTTCTATAGTAAATTATTCAAAAAATAATTTTCTACTGTCGCAAATTTTAATTACGCCAGGGATTGCCTTTTCTATAGTAAATTATTCAAAAAATAATTTTCTACTGTCGCAAATTTTAAGTGCGCCAGGGATTGCCTTTTCTATAGTAAATTATTCAAAAACTAATTTTATACTGTCGCAAATTTTAAGTGCGCCAGGGATTGCCTTTTCTATAGTAAATTATTCAAAAAATAATTTTTTACTGTCGCAAATTGTAATTGCGCCAGGGATTGCCTTTTCTATAGTAAATTATTCAAAAAATTATTTTTTACTGTCGCAAATTTTAATTACGCCAGGGATTGCCTTTTCTATAGTAAATTATTCAAAAAATAATTTTCTAATGTCGCAAATTTTAATTACGCCAGGGATTGCCT
The DNA here is from genome assembly GCA_963930735.1 of Dioctria linearis. Classification (NCBI taxonomy): domain Eukaryota; kingdom Metazoa; phylum Arthropoda; class Insecta; order Diptera; family Asilidae; genus Dioctria; species Dioctria linearis. The sequence continues at coordinate 22,232 of CAWVNZ010000581.1, forward strand.
TTTCTATAGTAAATTATTCAAAAAATAATTTTTTACTGACGCAAATTTTAAATATCCCAGGGATTGCCTTTTCTATAGTAAATTATTCATAAAATAATTTTATACTGTCGCAAATTGTAATTGCGCCAGGGATTGCCTTTTCTATAGTAAATTATTCAAAAAATAATTTTATACTGTCGCAAATTTTAATTACGCCAGGGATTGCCTTTTCTATAGTAAATTATTCCAAAAATAATTTTTTACTGTCGCAAATTTCAAATCCGCCAGGGATTGCCTTTTCTATAGTAAATTATTCAAAAAATTATTTTTTACTGTCGCAAATTTTAATTGCGCCAGGGATTGCCTTTTCTATAGTAAATTATTCAAAAAATAATTTTTTACTGTCGCAAATTTTAATTACACCAGGGATTGCCTTTTCTATAGTAAATTATTCAAAAAATAAGTTTCTACTGTCGCAAATTTTAAGTGCGCCAGGGATTACCTTTTCTATAGTAAATTATTCAAAAAATAATTTTTTACTGTCGCAGATTTTAATTACGCCAGGGATTGCCTTTTCTATAGTAAATTATTCAAAAAATAATTTTATACTGTCGCAAATTTTAATTACGCCAAGGATTGCCTTTTCTATAGTAAATTATTCAAAAAATAATTTTTTACTGTCGCAAATTTTAATTACGCCAGGGATTGCCTTTTCTATAGTAAATTATTCAAAAAATAATTTTCTATTGTCGCAAATTATAATTACGCCAGGGATTGCCTTTTCTATAGCAAATTATTCAAAAAATAATTTCTTACTGTCGCAAATTTTAAATACGCCAGGGATTGCCTTTTCTATAGTAAATTATTCAAAAAATAATTTTCCACTGTCGCAAATTTTAAATACGCCAGGGATTGCCTTTTCTATAGTAAATTATTCAAAAAATAATTTTCTACTGTCGCTAATTTTAATTACGCCAGGGATTGCCTTTTCTATAGTAAATTATTCAAAAAATAATTTTTTACTATCGCAAGTTTTAATTTCGCCAGGGATTGCCATTTCTATAGTAAATTATTCAAAAAATAATTTTTTACTGTCGCAAATTTTAATTGCGCCAGGGATTGCCTTTTCTATAGTAAATTATTCAAAAAATAATTTTTTACTGTCGCAAATTGTAATTGCGCCAGGGATTGCCTTTTCTATAGTAAATTATTCAAAAAATAATTTTATACTGTCGCAAATTTTAATTACGCCAGGGATTGCCTTTTCTATAGTAAATTATTCAAAAAATAATTTTTTACTGTCGCAAATTTTAAATACGCCAGGGATTGCCTTTTCTATAGTAAATTATTCAAAAAATAATTTTTTACTGTCGCAAATTTTAATTACGCCAGGGATTGCCTTTTCTATAGTAAATTATTCAAAAAATAATTTTCTACTGTCGCAAATTTCAAATCCGCCAGGGATTGCCTTTTCTATAGTAAATTATTCAAAAAATAATTTTCAACTGTCGCAAATTTTAATTGGGCCAGGGATTGCCTTTTCTATAGTAAATTATTCAAAAAATAATTTTTTACTGTCGCAAATTTTAAATACGCCAGGGATTGCCTTTTCTATAGTAAATTATTCAAAAAATAATTTTTTACTGTCGCAAATTTTAAATACGCCAGGGATTGCCTTTTCTATAGTAAATTATTCAAAAAATAATTTTCTACTGTTGCAAATTTTAATTGCGCCAGGGATTGCCTTTTCTATAGTAAATTATTCAAAAAATAATTTTATACTGTCGCAAATTTTAATTGCGCCAGGGATTGCCTTTTCTGTAGTAAATTATTCAAAAAATAATTTTATACTGTCGCAAATTTTAATTACGCCAGGGATTGCCTTTTCTATAGTAAATTATTCAAAAAATAATTTTCAACTGTCGCAAATTTTAATTGCGCCAGGGATTGCCTTTTCTATAGTAAATTATTCAAAAAATAATTTTTTACTGTCGCAAATTTTAAATACGCCAGGGATTGCCTTTTCTATAGTAAATTATTCAAAAGATAATTTTTTACTGTCGCAAATTTTAAATACGCTAGGGATTGCCTTTTCTATAGTAAATTATTCAAAAAATAATTTTCTACTGTTGCAAATTTTAATTGCGCCAGGGATTGCCTTTTCTATAGTGAATTATTCAAAAATTAATTTCTTACTGTCGCAAATTTTAAGTGCGCCAGGGATTGCCTCTTCTATAGTAAATTATTCAAAAAATAATTTTATACTGTCGCAAATTTTAATTACGCCAGGGATTGCCTTTTCTATAGTAAATTATTCAAAAAATAATTTTTTACTGTCGCAAATTTTAATTACGCCAGGGATTGCCTTTTCTATAGTAAATTATTCAAAAAATAATTTTCAACTGTCGCAAATTTTAAATACGCCAGGGATTGCCTTTTCTATAGTAAATTATTCAAAAAATATTTTTTTACTGTCGCAAATTTTAAATACGCCAGGGGTTGCCTTTTCTATAGTAAATTATTCAAAAAATAATTTTATACTGTCGCAAATTTTAATTGCGCCAGGGATTGCCTTTTTTATAGTAAATTATTCAAAAAATAATTTTATACTGTCGCAAATTTTAATTAGGCCAGGGATTGCCTTTTCTATAGTAAATTATTCAAAAAATAATTTTTTATTGTCGCAAATTTTAATTACGCCAGGGATTGCCTTTTCTATAGTAAATTATTCAAAAAATAATTTTCAGCTGTCGCAAATTTTAATTACGCCAGGGATTGCCTTTTCTATAGTAAATTATTCAAAAAATAATTTTATACTGTCGCAAATTTTAATTACGCCAGGGATTGCCTTTTCTATAGTAAATTATTCAAAAAATAATTTTTTACTGTCGCAAATTTTAATTACGCCAGGGATTGCCTTTTCTATAGTAAATTATTCAAAAAATAATTTTCTACTGTCGCAAATTTTAATTACGCCAGGGATTGCCTTTTCTATAGTAAATTATTCAAAAAATAATTTTCTACTGTCGCAAATTTTAATTACGCCAGGGATTGCCTTTTCTATAGTAAATTATTCAAAAAATAATTTTTTACTGTCGCAAATTTTAATTGCGCCAGGGATTGCCGTTTCTATAGTAAATTATTCAAAAAAAAATTTCATACTGTCGCAAATTTTAATTACGCCAGGGGTTGCCTTTTCTATAGTAAATTATTCAAAAAATAATTTTATACTGTCGCAAATTTTAATTACGCCAGGGATTGCCTTTTCTATAGTAAATTATTCAAAAAATAATTTTTTACTGTCGCAAATTTTAATTACGCCAGGGATTGCCTTTTCTATAGTAAATTGTTCAAAAAATAATTTTCTACTGTCGCAAACTTTAATTACGCCAGGGATTGCCTTTTCTATAGTAAATTATTCAAACAATAATTTTTTACTGTCGCAAGTTTTAATTACGCCAGGGATTGCCTTTTCTATAGTAAATTATTCAAAAAATAATTTTCTACTGTCGCAAATTTTAATTACGCCAGGGATTGCCTTTTCTATAGTAAATTATTCAAAAAATAATTTTCTACTGTCGCAAATTTTAATTACGCCAGGGATTGCCTTTTCTATAGTAAATTATTCAAAAAATAATTTTCTATTGTCGCAAATTTTAATTACGCCAGGGATTGCCTTTTCTATAGTAAATTATTCAAAAAATAATTTTTTACTGTAGCAAATTTTAATTGCGCCAGGGATTGCCTTTTCTATAGTAAATTATTCAAAAAATAATTTTTTACTGTCGCAAATTTCAAATCCGCCAGGGATTGCCTTTTCTACAGTAAATTTTGCAAAAAATAATTTTCTACTGTCGCAAATTTTAATTACGCCAGGGATTGCCTTTTCTATAGTAAATTTCTCACAAATTAATTTTTTACTGTCGCAAATTTTAATTGCGCCAGGGATTGCCTTTTCTATAGTAAATTATTCAAAAAATAATTTTATACTGTCGCAAATTTTAATTACGCCAGGGATTGCCTTTTCTATAGTAAATTATTCAAAAAATAATTTTTTACTGTCGCAAATTTCAAATCCGCCAGGGATTGCCTTTTCTATAGTAAATTATTCAAAAAATAATTTTTTACTATCGCAAGTTTTAATTACGCCAGGGATTGCCTTTTCTATAGTAAATTATTCAAAAAATAATTTTATACTGTCGCAAATTTTAATTACGCCAGGGATTGCCTTTTCTATAGTAAATTATTCAAAAAATAATTTTCTACTGTCGCAAATTTTAAATATCGCAGGGATTGCCTGTTCTATAGTAAATTTCTGACAAATTAATTTTTTACTGTCGCAAATTTTAAATACGCCAGGGATTGCCTTTTCTATAGTAAATTATTCAAAAAATAATTTTCAACTGTCGCAAATTTTAATTACGCCAGGGATTGCCTTTTCTATAGTAAATTTCTCAGAAATTAATTTCTTACTGTCGCAAATTTTAATTGCGCCAGGGTTTGCCTTTTCTACAGTAAATTATTCAAAAAATAATTTTATACTGTCGCAAATTTTAAGTGCGCCATGGATTGCCTTTTCTATAGTAAATTATTCAAAAAATAATTTTATACTGTCGCAAATTTTAAGTGCGCCAGGGATTGCCTTTTCTATAGTAAATTATTCAAAAAATAATTTTATACTGTCGCAAATTTTAATTACGCCAGGGATTGCCTTTTCTATAGTAAATTATTCAAAAAATAATTTTCTACTATCGCAAATTTTAATTACGCCAGGGATTGCCTTTACTATAGTAAATTATTCAAAAAATAATTTTCAACTGTCGCAAATTTTAATTACGCCAGGGATTGCCTTTTCTATAGTAAATTTCTCAAAATTAATTTCTTACTGTCGCAAATTTTAATTGGGATTGCCTTTTCCACAGTAAATTATTCAAAAAATAATTTTCAACTGTCGCAAATTTTAATTACGCCAGGGATTGCCTTTTCTATAGTAAATTATTCAAAAAATAATTTTCTACTGTCGCAAATTTTAAGTGCGCCAGGGATTGCCTTTTCTATAGTAAATTATTCAAAAAATAATTTTATACTGTCGCAAATTTTAATTACGCCAGGGATTGCCTTTTCTATAGTAAATTATTCAAAAAATAATTTTCAACTGTCGCAAATTTTAATTACGCCAGGGATTGCCTTTTCTATAGTAAATTTCTCAAAATTAATTTCTTACTGTCGCAAATTTTAATTGGGATTGCCTTTTCCACAGTAAATTATTCAAAAAATAATTTTTTACTGTCGCAAGTTTTAATTGCGCCAGGGATTGCCTTTTCTACAGTAAATTCTGCAAAAAATAATTTTTTACTATCGCAAATTTTAAGTGCGCCAGGGATTGCCTTTTCTATAGTAAATTATTCAAAAAATAATTTTCTACTGTCACAAATTTTAATTACGCCAGGGATTGCCTTTTCTATAGTAAATTATTCAAAAAATAATTTTATACTGTCGCAAATTTTAATTACGCCAGGGATTGCCTTTTCTATAGTAAATTATTCAAAAAATAATTTTCTACTGTCGCAAATTTTAATTACGCCAGGGATTGCCTTTTCTATAGTAAATTATTCAAAAAATAATTTTCTACTGTCGCAAATTTTAATTGTGCCAGGGATTGCCTTTTCTATAGTAAATTATTCAAAAAATAATTTTTTACTGTCGCAAATTTCAAATCCGCCAGGGATTGCCTTTTCTATAGTAAATTATTCAAAAAATAATTTTCTACTGTTGCAAATTTTAATTGCGCCAGGGATTGCCTTTTCTATAGTAAATTATTCAAAAAAATAATTTTATACTGTCGCAAATTTTAATTACGCCAGGGATTGCCTTTTCTATAGTAAATTATTCAAAAAATAATTTTATACTGTCGCAAATTTTAATTACGCCAGGGATTGCCTTTTCTATAGTAAATTATTCAAAAAATAATTTTCAACTGTCGCAAATTTTAATTGCGCCAGGGATTGCCTTTTCTATAGTAAATTATTCAAAAAATAATTTTTTACTGTCGCTAATTTCAAATCCGCCAGGGATTGCCTTTTCTACAGTAAATTTTGCAAAAAATAATTTTTTACTGTTGCAAATTTTAATTGCGCCAGGGATTGCCTTTTATAGTAAATTATTCAAAAAATAATTTTTTACTGTGGCAAATTTTAAATATCCCAAGGATTGCCTTTTCTATAGTAAATTTCTCACAAATTAATTTCTTACTGTCGCAAATTTTAATTGCGCCAGGGATTGCCTTTTCTATAGTAAATTATTCAAAAAATAATTTTGTACTGTCGCAAATTTTAAGTGCGCCAGGGATTGCCTTTTCTATAGTAAATTTCTCAAAATTAATTTCTTACTGTCGCAAATTTTAATTGGGATTGCCTTTTCCACAGTAAATTATTCAAAAAATAATTTTTTACTGTCGCAAGTTTTAATTGCGCCAGGGATTGCCTTTTCTACAGTAAATTCTGCAAAAAATAATTTTTTACTATCGCAAATTTTAAGTGCGCCAGGGATTGCCTTTTCTATAGTAAATTTCTCAAAATTAATTTCTTACTGTCGCAAATTTTAATTGGGATTGCCTTTTCCACAGTAAATTATTCAAAAAATAATTTTCAATTGTCGCAAATTTTAATTACGCCAGGGATTGCCTTTTCTATAGTAAATTATTCAAAAAATAATTTTCTACTGTCTCAAATTTTAAGTGCGCCAGGGATTGCCTTTTCTATAGTAAATTATTCAAAAAATAATTTTATACTGTCGCAAATTTTAATTACGCCAGGGATTGCCTTTTCTATAGTAAATTATTCAAAAAATAATTTTCAACTGTCGCAAATTTTAATTACGCCAGGGATTGCCTTTTCTATAGTAAATTTCTCAAAATTAATTTCTTACTGTCGCAAATTTTAATTGGGATTGCCTTTTCCACAGTAAATTATTCAAAAAATAATTTTTTACTGTCGCAAGTTTTAATTGCGCCAGGGATTGCCTTTTCTACAGTAAATTCTGCAAAAAATAATTTTTTACTATCGCAAATTTTAAGTGCGCCAGGGATTGCCTTTTCTATAGTAAATTTTGCAAAAAATAATTTTTTACTGTCGCAAATTTTAATTGCGCCAGGGATTGCCTTTTCTATAGTAAATTTCTCAAAATTAATTTCTTACTGTCGCAAATTTTAATTGGGATTGCCTTTTCCACAGTAAATTATTCAAAAAATAATTTTTTACTGTCGCAAGTTTTAATTGCGCCAGGGATTGCCTTTTCTACAGTAAATTCTGCAAAAAATAATTTTTTACTATCGCAAATTTTAAGTGCGCCAGGGATTGCCTTTTCTATAGTAAATTTTGCAAAAAATAATTTTTTACTGTCGCAAATTTTAATTGCGCCAGGGATTGCCTTTTCTATAGTAAATTATTCAAAAAATAATTTTATACTGTCGCAAATTTTAATTACGCCAGGGATTGCCTTTTCTATAGTAAATTATTCAAAAAATAATTTTCTACTATCGCAAATTTTAATTACGCCAGGGATTGCCTTTACTATAGTAAATTATTCAAAAAATAATTTTCAACTGTCGCAAATTTTAATTACGCCAGGGATTGCCTTTTCTATAGTAAACTTCTCAAAATTAATTTCTTACTGTCGCAAATTTTAATTGGGATTGCCTTTTCCACAGTAAATTATTCAAAAAATAATTTTCAACTGTCGCAAATTTTAATTACGCCAGGGATTGCCTTTTCTATAGTAAATTATTCAAAAAATAATTTTCTACTGTCGCACATTTTAAGTGCGCCAGGGATTGCCTTTTCTATAGTAAATTATTCAAAAAATAATTTTATACTGTCGCAAATTTTAATTACGCCAGGGATTGCCTTTTCTATAGTAAATTATTCAAAAAATAATTTTCAACTGTCGCAAATTTTAATTACGCCAGGGATTGCCTTTTCTATAGTAAATTTCTCAAAATTAATTTCTTTCTGTCGCAAATTTTAATTGGGATTGCCTTTTCCACAGTAAATTATTCAAAAAATAATTTTTTACTGTCGCAAGTTTTAATTGCGCCAGGGATTGCCTTTTCTACAGTAAATTCTGCAAAAAATAATTTTTTACTATCGCAAATTTTAAGTGCGCCAGGGATTGCCTTTTCTATAGTAAATTATTCAAAAAATAATTTTCTACTGTCACAAATTTTAATTACGCCAGGGATTGCCTTTTCTATAGTAAATTATTCAAAAAATAATTTTATACTGTCGCAAATTTTAATTACGCCAGGGATTGCCTTTTCTATAGTAAATTATTCAAAAAATAATTTTCTACTGTCGCAAATTTTAATTACGCCAGGGATTGCCTTTTCTATAGTAAATTATTCAAAAAATAATTTTCTACTGTCGCAAATTTTAATTGTGCCAGGGATTGCCTTTTCTATAGTAAATTATTCAAAAAATAATTTTTTACTGTCGCAAATTTCAAATCCGCCAGGGATTGCCTTTTCTATAGTAAATTATTCAAAAAATAATTTTCTACTGTTGCAAATTTTAATTGCGCCAGGGATTGCCTTTTCTATAGTAAATTATTCAAAAAAATAATTTTATACTGTCGCAAATTTTAATTACGCCAGGGATTGCCTTTTCTATAGTAAATTATTCAAAAAATAATTTTATACTGTCGCAAATTTTAATTACGCCAGGGATTGCCTTTTCTATAGTAAATTATTCAAAAAATAATTTTCAACTGTCGCAAATTTTAATTGCGCCAGGGATTGCCTTTTCTATAGTAAATTATTCAAAAAATAATTTTTTACTGTCGCTAATTTCAAATCCGCCAGGGATTGCCTTTTCTACAGTAAATTTTGCAAAAAATAATTTTTTACTGTTGCAAATTTTAATTGCGCCAGGGATTGCCTTTTATAGTAAATTATTCAAAAAATAATTTTTTACTGTGGCAAATTTTAAATATCCCAAGGATTGCCTTTTCTATAGTAAATTTCTCACAAATTAATTTCTTACTGTCGCAAATTTTAATTGCGCCAGGGATTGCCTTTTCTATAGTAAATTATTCAAAAAATAATTTTGTACTGTCGCAAATTTTAAGTGCGCCAGGGATTGCCTTTTCTATAGTAAATTTCTCAAAATTAATTTCTTACTGTCGCAAATTTTAATTGGGATTGCCTTTTCCACAGTAAATTATTCAAAAAATAATTTTTTACTGTCGCAAGTTTTAATTGCGCCAGGGATTGCCTTATCTACAGTAAATTCTGCAAAAAATAATTTTTTACTATCGCAAATTTTAAGTGCGCCAGGGATTGCCTTTTCTATAGTAAATTTCTCAAAATTAATTTCTTACTGTCGCAAATTTTAATTGGGATTGCCTTTTCCACAGTAAATTATTCAAAAAATAATTTTCAATTGTCGCAAATTTTAATTACGCCAGGGATTGCCTTTTCTATAGTAAATTATTCAAAAAATAATTTTCTACTGTCTCAAATTTTAAGTGCGCCAGGGATTGCCTTTTCTATAGTAAATTATTCAAAAAATAATTTTATACTGTCGCAAATTTTAATTACGCCAGGGATTGCCTTTTCTATAGTAAATTATTCAAAAAATAATTTTCAACTGTCGCAAATTTTAATTACGCCAGGGATTGCCTTTTCTATAGTAAATTTCTCAAAATTAATTTCTTACTGTCGCAAATTTTAATTGGGATTGCCTTTTCCACAGTAAATTATTCAAAAAATAATTTTTTACTGTCGCAAGTTTTAATTGCGCCAGGGATTGCCTTTTCTACAGTAAATTCTGCAAAAAATAATTTTTTACTATCGCAAATTTTAAGTGCGACAGGGATTGCCTTTTCTATATTAAATTTTGCAAAAAATAATTTTTTACTGTCGCAAATTTTAATTGCGCCAGGGATTGCCTTTTCTATAGTAAATTATTCAAAAAATAATTTTCTACTGTCACAAATTTTAATTACGCCAGGGATTGCCTTTTCTATAGTAAATTATTCAAAAAATAATTTTATACTGTCGCAAATATTAATTACGCCAGGGATTGCCTTTTCTATAGTAAATTATTCAAAAAATAATTTTCTACTGTTGCAAATTTTAATTGCGCCAGGGATTGCCTTTTCTATAGTAAATTATTCAAAAAAATAATTTTATACTGTCGCAAATTTTAATTACGCCAGGGATTGCCTTTTCTATAGTAAATTATTCAAAAAATAATTTTATACTGGCGCAAATTTTAATTACGCCAGGGATTGCCTTTTCTATAGTAAATTATTCAAAAAATAATTTTCTACTGTCGCGATTTTTAATTACGCGCCAGGGATTGCCTTTTCTATAGTAAATTATTCAACAAACAATTTTTTACTGTCGCAAATTTTAATTACGCCAGGGATTGCCTTTTCTATAGTAAATTATTCAAAAAATAATTTTCAACTGTCGCAAATTTTAATTGCGCCAGGGATTGCCTTTTCTATTGTAAATTATTCAAAAAATAATTTTTTACTGTCGCTAATTTCAAATCCGCCAGGGATTGCCTTTTCTACAGTAAATTTTGCAAAAAATAATTTTTTACTGTTGCAAATTTTAATTGCGCCAGGGATTGCCTTTTATAGTAAATTATTCAAAAAATAATTTTTTACTGTGGCAAATTTTAAGTGCGCCAGGGATTGCCTTTTCTATAGTAAATTATTCAAAAAATAATTTTCTACTGTCGCAAATTTTAATTACGCCAGGGATTGCCTTTTCTATAGTAAATTATTCAAAAAATAATTTTATACTGTCGCAAATTTTAATTACGCCAGGGATTGCCTTTTCTATAGTAAATTATTCAAAAAATAATTTTTTACTCTCGCAAATTGTAATTGCGCCAGGGATTGCCTTTTCTATAGTAAATTATTCAAAAAATAATTTTCTACTGTCGCAAATTTTAATTACGCCAGGGATTGCCTTTTCTATAGTAAATTATTCAAAAAAATAATTTTATACTGTCGCAAATTTTAATTACGCCAGGGATTGCCTTTTCTACAGTAAATTTTGCAAAAAATAATTTTTTACTGTTGCAAATTTTAATTGCGCCAGGGATTGCCTTTTATAGTAAATTATTCAAAAAATAATTTTTTACTGTGGCAAATTTTAAATATCCCAAGGATTGCCTTTTCTATAGTAAATTTCTCACAAATTAATTTCTTACTGTCGCAAATTTTAATTGCGCCAGGGATTGCCTTTTCTATAGTAAATTATTCAAAAAATAATTTTGTACTGTCGCAAATTTTAAGTGCGCCAGGGATTGCCTTTTCTATAGTAAATTTCTCAAAATTAATTTCTTACTGTCGCAAATTTTAATTGGGATTGCCTTTTCCACAGTAAATTATTCAAAAAATAATTTTTTACTGTCGCAAGTTTTAATTGCGCCAGGGATTGCCTTTTCTACAGTAAATTCTGCAAAAAATAATTTTTTACTATCGCAAATTTTAAGTGCGCCAGGGATTGCCTTTTCTATAGTAAATTTCTCAAAATTAATTTCTTACTGTCGCAAATTTTAATTGGGATTGCCTTTTCCACAGTAAATTATTCAAAAAATAATTTTCAACTGTCGCAAATTTTAATTACGCCAGGGATTGCCTTTTCTATAGTAAATTATTCAAAAAATAATTTTCAACTGTCGCAAATTTTAATTACGCCAGGGATTGCCTTTTCTATAGTAAATTTCTCAAAATTAATTTCTTTCTGTCGCAAATTTTAATTGGGATTGCCTTTTCCACAGTAAATTATTCAAAAAATAATTTTTTACTGTCGCAAGTTTTAATTGCGCCAGGGATTGCCTTTTCTACAGTAAATTCTGCAAAAAATAATTTTTTACTATCGCAAATTTTAAGTGCGCCAGGGATTGCCTTTTCTATAGTAAATTATTCAAAAAATAATTTTCTACTGTCACAAATTTTAATTACGCCAGGGATTGCCTTTTCTATAGTAAATTATTCAAAAAATAATTTTATACTGTCGCAAATTTTAATTACGCCAGGGATTGCCTTTTCTATAGTAAATTATTCAAAAAATAATTTTCTACTGTCGCAAATTTTAATTACGCCAGGGATTGCCTTTTCTATAGTAAATTATTCAAAAAATAATTTTCTACTGTCGCAAATTTTAATTGTGCCAGGGATTGCCTTTTCTATAGTAAATTATTCAAAAAATAATTTTTTACTGTCGCAAATTTCAAATCCGCCAGGGATTGCCTTTTCTATAGTAAATTATTCAAAAAATAATTTTCTACTGTTGCAAATTTTAATTGCGCCAGGGATTGCCTTTTCTATAGTAAATTATTCAAAAAAATAATTTTATACTGTCGCAAATTTTAATTACGCCAGGGATTGCCTTTTCTATAGTAAATTATTCAAAAAATAATTTTATACTGTCGCAAATTTTAATTACGCCAGGGATTGCCTTTTCTATAGTAAATTATTCAAAAAATAATTTTCAACTGTCGCAAATTTTAATTGCGCCAGGGATTGCCTTTTCTATAGTAAATTATTCAAAAAATAATTTTTTACTGTCGCTAATTTCAAATCCGCCAGGGATTGCCTTTTCTACAGTAAATTTTGCAAAAAATAATTTTTTACTGTTGCAAATTTTAATTGCGCCAGGGATTGCCTTTTATAGTAAATTATTCAAAAAATAATTTTTTACTGTGGCAAATTTTAAATATCCCAAGGATTGCCTTTTCTATAGTAAATTTCTCACAAATTAATTTCTTACTGTCGCAAATTTTAATTGCGCCAGGGATTGCCTTTTCTATAGTAAATTATTCAAAAAATAATTTTGTACTGTCGCAAATTTTAAGTGCGCCAGGGATTGCCTTTTCTATAGTAAATTTCTCAAAATTAATTTCTTACTGTCGCAAATTTTAATTGGGATTGCCTTTTCCACAGTAAATTATTCAAAAAATAATTTTTTACTGTCGCAAGTTTTAATTGCGCCAGGGATTGCCTTATCTACAGTAAATTCTGCAAAAAATAATTTTTTACTATCGCAAATTTTAAGTGCGCCAGGGATTGCCTTTTCTATAGTAAATTTCTCAAAATTAATTTCTTACTGTCGCAAATTTTAATTGGGATTGCCTTTTCCACAGTAAATTATTCAAAAAATAATTTTCAATTGTCGCAAATTTTAATTACGCCAGGGATTGCCTTTTCTATAGTAAATTATTCAAAAAATAATTTTCTACTGTCTCAAATTTTAAGTGCGCCAGGGATTGCCTTTTCTATAGTAAATTATTCAAAAAATAATTTTATACTGTCGCAAATTTTAATTACGCCAGGGATTGCCTTTTCTATAGTAAATTATTCAAAAAATAATTTTCAACTGTCGCAAATTTTAATTACGCCAGGGATTGCCTTTTCTATAGTAAATTTCTCAAAATTAATTTCTTACTGTCGCAAATTTTAATTGGGATTGCCTTTTCCACAGTAAATTATTCAAAAAATAATTTTTTACTGTCGCAAGTTTTAATTGCGCCAGGGATTGCCTTTTCTACAGTAAATTCTGCAAAAAATAATTTTTTACTATCGCAAATTTTAAGTGCGACAGGGATTGCCTTTTCTATATTAAATTTTGCAAAAAATAATTTTTTACTGTCGCAAATTTTAATTGCGCCAGGGATTGCCTTTTCTATAGTAAATTATTCAAAAAATAATTTTCTACTGTCACAAATTTTAATTACGCCAGGGATTGCCTTTTCTATAGTAAATTATTCAAAAAATAATTTTATACTGTCGCAAATATTAATTACGCCAGGGATTGCCTTTTCTATAGTAAATTATTCAAAAAATAATTTTCTACTGTTGCAAATTTTAATTGCGCCAGGGATTGCCTTTTCTATAGTAAATTATTCAAAAAAATAATTTTATACTGTCGCAAATTTTAATTACGCCAGGGATTGCCTTTTCTATAGTAAATTATTCAAAAAATAATTTTATACTGGCGCAAATTTTAATTACGCCAGGGATTGCCTTTTCTATAGTAAATTATTCAAAAAATAATTTTCTACTGTCGCGATTTTTAATTACGCGCCAGGGATTGCCTTTTCTATAGTAAATTATTCAACAAACAATTTTTTACTGTCGCAAATTTTAATTACGCCAGGGATTGCCTTTTCTATAGTAAATTATTCAAAAAATAATTTTCAACTGTCGCAAATTTTAATTGCGCCAGGGATTGCCTTTTCTATTGTAAATTATTCAAAAAATAATTTTTTACTGTCGCTAATTTCAAATCCGCCAGGGATTGCCTTTTCTACAGTAAATTTTGCAAAAAATAATTTTTTACTGTTGCAAATTTTAATTGCGCCAGGGATTGCCTTTTATAGTAAATTATTCAAAAAATAATTTTTTACTGTGGCAAATTTTAAGTGCGCCAGGGATTGCCTTTTCTATAGTAAATTATTCAAAAAATAATTTTCTACTGTCGCAAATTTTAATTACGCCAGGGATTGCCTTTTCTATAGTAAATTATTCAAAAAATAATTTTATACTGTCGCAAATTTTAATTACGCCAGGGATTGCCTTTTCTATAGTAAATTATTCAAAAAATAATTTTTTACTCTCGCAAATTGTAATTGCGCCAGGGATTGCCTTTTCTATAGTAAATTATTCAAAAAATAATTTTCTACTGTCGCAAATTTAATTACGCCAGGGATTGCCTTTTCTATAGTAAATTATTCAAAAAAATAATTTTATACTGTCGCAAATTTTAATTACGCCAGGGATTGCCTTTTCTACAGTAAATTTTGCAAAAAATAATTTTTTACTGTTGCAAATTTTAATTGCGCCAGGGATTGCCTTTTTATAGTAAATTATTCAAAAAATAATTTTTTACTGTGGCAAATTTTAAATATCCCAAGGATTGCCTTTTCTATAGTAAATTTCTCACAAATTAATTTCTTACTGTCGCAAATTTTAATTGCGCCAGGGATTGCCTTTTCTATAGTAAATTATTCAAAAAATAATTTTGTACTGTCGCAAATTTTAAGTGCGCCAGGGATTGCCTTTTCTATAGAAAATTTCTCAAAATTAATTTCTTACTGTCGCAAATTTTAATTGGGATTGCCTTTTCCACAGTAAATTATTCAAAAAATAATTTTTTACTGTCGCAAGTTTTAATTGCGCCAGGGATTGCCTTTTCTACAGTAAATTCTGCAAAAAATAATTTTTATACTATCGCAAATTTTAAGTGCGCCAGGGATTGCCTTTTCTATAGTAAATTTCTCAAAAATTAATTTCTCTACTGTCGCAAATTTTAATTGGGATTGCCTTTTCCACAGTAAATTATTCAAAAAATAATTTTCAACTGTCGCAAATTTTAATTACGCCAGGGATTGCCCTTTTCTATAGTAAATTATTCAAAAAATAATTTTCAACTGTCGCAAATTTTAATTACGCCAGGGATTGCCTTTTCTATAGTAAATTTCTCAAAATTAATTTCTTTCTGTCGCAAATTTTAATTGGGATTGCCTTTTTCCACAGTAAATTATTCAAAAAATAATTTTTTTACTGTCGCAAGTTTTAATTGCGCCAGGGATTGCCTTTTCTACAGTAAATTCTGCAAAAAATAATTTTTTACTATCGCAAATTTTAAGTGCGCCAGGGATTGCCTCTTTTCTATAGTAAATTATTCAAAAAATAATTTTCTACTGTCACAAATTTTAATTACGCCAGGGATTGCCTTTTCTATAGTAAATTATCAAAAAATAATTTTTATACTGTCGCAAATTTTAATTACGCCAGGGATTGCCTTTTCTATAGTAAATTATTCAAAAAATAATTTTCTACTGTCGCAAATTTTAATTACGCAGGGGATTGCCTTTTCTATAGTAAATTATTCAAAAAATAATTTTCTACTGTCGCAAATTTTTAATTGTGCCAGGGATTGCCTTTTCTATAGTAAATTATTCAAAAAATAATTTTTTACTGTCGCAAATTTCAAATCCGCCAGGGATTGCCTTTTCTATAGTAAATTATTCAAAAAATAATTTTCTACTTGTTGCAAATTTTAATTGCGCCAGGGATTGCCTTTTCTATAGTAAATTATTCAAAAAATAATTTTATACTGTCGCAAATTTTAATTACGCCAGGGATTGCCTTTTCTATAGTAAATTATTCAAAAAATAATTTTTATACTGTCGCAAATTTTAATTACGCCAGGATTGCCTTTTCTATAGTAAATTATTCAAAAAATAATTTTCAAACTGTCGCCACGCCAGGGATTGCCTTTTCTATAGTAAATTATTCAAAAAATAATTTTTTACTGTCGCTAATTTCAAATCCGCCAGGGATTGCCTTTTCTACAGTAAATTTTGCAAAAAATAATTTTTTACTGTTGCAAATTTTAATTGCGCCAGGGATTGCCTTTTATAGTAAATTATTCAAAAAATAATTTTTTACTGTGGCAAATTTTAAATATCCCAAGGATTGCCTTTTCTATAGTAAATTTCTCACAAATTAATTTCTTACTGTCGCAAATTTTAATTGCGCCAGGGATTGCCTTTTCTATAGTAAATTATTCAAAAAATAATTTTGTACTGTCGCAAATTTTAAGTGCGCCAGGGATTGCCTTTTCTATAGTAAATTTCTCAAAATTAATTTCTTACTGTCGCAAATTTTAATTGGGATTGCCTTTTCCACAGTAAATTATTCAAAAAATAATTTTTTACTGTCGCAAGTTTTAATTGCGCCAGGGATTGCCTTATCTACAGTAAATTCTGCAAAAAATAATTTTTTACTATCGCAAATTTTAAGTGCGCCAGGGATTGCCTTTTCTATAGTAAATTTCTCAAAATTAATTTCTTACTGTCGCAAATTTTAATTGGGATTGCCTTTTCCACAGTAAATTATTCAAAAAATAATTTTCAATTGTCGCAAATTTTAATTACGCCAGGGATTGCCTTTTCTATAGTAAATTATTCAAAAAATAATTTTCTACTGTCTCAAATTTTAAGTGCGCCAGGGATTGCCTTTTCTATAGTAAATTATTCAAAAAATAATTTTATACTGTCGCAAATTTTAATTACGCCAGGGATTGCCTTTTCTATAGTAAATTATTCAAAAAATAATTTTCAACTGTCGCAAATTTTAATTACGCCAGGGATTGCCTTTTCTATAGTAAATTTCTCAAAATTAATTTCTTACTGTCGCAAATTTTAATTGGGATTGCCTTTTCCACAGTAAATTATTCAAAAAATAATTTTTTACTGTCGCAAGTTTTAATTGCGCCAGGGATTGCCTTTTCTACAGTAAATTCTGCAAAAAATAATTTTTTACTATCGCAAATTTTAAGTGCGACAGGGATTGCCTTTTCTATATTAAATTTTGCAAAAAATAATTTTTTACTGTCGCAAATTTTAATTGCGCCAGGGATTGCCTTTTCTATAGTAAATTATTCAAAAAATAATTTTCTACTGTCACAAATTTTAATTACGCCAGGGATTGCCTTTTCTATAGTAAATTATTCAAAAAATAATTTTATACTGTCGCAAATATTAATTACGCCAGGGATTGCCTTTTCTATAGTAAATTATTCAAAAAATAATTTTCTACTGTTGCAAATTTTAATTGCGCCAGGGATTGCCTTTTCTATAGTAAATTATTCAAAAAAATAATTTTATACTGTCGCAAATTTTAATTACGCCAGGGATTGCCTTTTCTATAGTAAATTATTCAAAAAATAATTTTATACTGTCGCAAATTTTAATTACGCCAGGGATTGCCTTTTCTATAGTAAATTATTCAAAAAATAATTTTCTACTGTCGCGATTTTTAATTACGCGCCAGGGATTGCCTTTTCTATAGTAAATTATTCAACAAACAATTTTTTACTGTCGCAAATTTTAATTACGCCAGGGATTGCCTTTTCTATAGTAAATTATTCAAAAAATAATTTTCAACTGTCGCAAATTTTAATTGCGCCAGGGATTGCCTTTTCTATTGTAAATTATTCAAAAAATAATTTTTTACTGTCGCTAATTTCAAATCCGCCAGGGATTGCCTTTTCTACAGTAAATTTTGCAAAAAATAATTTTTTACTGTTGCAAATTTTAATTGCGCCAGGGATTGCCTTTTATAGTAAATTATTCAAAAAATAATTTTTTACTGTGGCAAATTTTAAGTGCGCCAGGGATTGCCTTTTCTATAGTAAATTATTCAAAAAATAATTTTCTACTGTCGCAAATTTTAATTACGCCAGGGATTGCCTTTTCTATAGTAAATTATTCAAAAAATAATTTTATACTGTCGCAAATTTTAATTACGCCAGGGATTGCCTTTTCTATAGTAAATTATTCAAAAAATAATTTTTTACTCTCGCAAATTGTAATTGCGCCAGGGATTGCCTTTTCTATAGTAAATTATTCAAAAAATAATTTTCTACTGTCGCAAATTTTAATTACGCCAGGGATTGCCTTTTCTATAGTAAATTATTCAAAAAAATAATTTTATACTGTCGCAAATTTTAATTACGCCAGGGATTGCCTTTTCTACAGTAAATTTTGCAAAAAATAATTTTTTACTGTTGCAAATTTTAATTGCGCCAGGGATTGCCTTTTATAGTAAATTATTCAAAAAATAATTTTTTACTGTGGCAAATTTTAAATATCCCAAGGATTGCCTTTTCTATAGTAAATTTCTCACAAATTAATTTCTTACTGTCGCAAATTTTAATTGCGCCAGGGATTGCCTTTTCTATAGTAAATTATTCAAAAAATAATTTTGTACTGTCGCAAATTTTAAGTGCGCCAGGGATTGCCTTTTCTATAGTAAATTTCTCAAAATTAATTTCTTACTGTCGCAAATTTTAATTGGGATTGCCTTTTCCACAGTAAATTATTCAAAAAATAATTTTTTACTGTCGCAAGTTTTAATTGCGCCAGGGATTGCCTTTTCTACAGTAAATTCTGCAAAAAATAATTTTTTACTATCGCAAATTTTAAGTGCGCCAGGGATTGCCTTTTCTATAGTAAATTTCTCAAAATTAATTTCTTACTGTCGCAAATTTTAATTGGGATTGCCTTTTCCACAGTAAATTATTCAAAAAATAATTTTCAACTGTCGCAAATTTTAATTACGCCAGGGATTGCCTTTTCTATAGTAAATTATTCAAAAAATAATTTTGTACTGTCGCAAATTTTAAGTGCGCCAGGGATTGCCTTTTCTATAGTAAATTATTCAAAAAATAATTTTATACTGTCGCAAATTTTAATTACGCCAGGGATTGCCTTTTCTATAGTAAATTTCTCAGAAATTAATTTCTTACTGTCGCAAATTTTAATTGCGCCAGGGTTTGCCTTTTCTACAGTAAATTATTCAAAAAATAATTTTATACTTTCGCAAATTTTAAGTGCGCCAGGGATTGCCTTTTCTATAGTAAATTATTCAAAAAATAATTTTGTACTGTCGCAAATTTTAAGTGTGCCAGGGATTGCCTTTTCTATAGTAAATTATTCAAAAAATAATTTTCTACTGTCGCAAATTTCAAATCCGCCAGGGATTGAATTTTCTATAGTAAATTTTGCAAAAAATAATTTTCTACTGTCGCAAGTTTTAATTACGCCAGGGATTGCCTTTTCTATAGTAAATTTCTCACAAATTAATTTTTTACTGTCGCAAATTTTAATTGCGCCAGGGATTGCCTTTTCTATAGTAAATTATTCAAAAAATAATTTTATACTGTCGCAAATTTTAATTACGCCAGGGATTGCCTATTCTATAGTAAATTATTCAAAAAATAATTTTCTACTGTTGCAAATTTTAAGTGCGCCAGGGATTGCCTTTTCTATAGTAAATTATTCAAAAAATAATTTTTTACTGTCGCAAATTTTAATTACGCCAGAGATTGCCTTTTCTATAGTAAATTATTCAAAAAATAATTTTTTACTGTCGCAAATTTTAAATATCCCAAGGATTGCCTTTTCTATAGTAAATTTGTCACAAATTAATTTCTTACTGTCGCAAATTTTAATTACGCCAGGGATTGCCTTTTCTATAGTAAATTATTCAAAAAATAATTTTTTACTGTCGCAAATTTCAAATCCGCCAGGGATTGCCTTTTCTATAGTAAATTATTCAAAAAATAATTTTTTACTATCGCAAGTTTTAATTACGCCAGGGATTGCCTTTTCTATAGTAAATTATTCAAAAAATAATTTTATACTGTCGCAAATTTTAATTACGCCAGGGATTGCCTTTTCTATAGTAAATTATTCAAAAAATAATTTTCTACTGTCGCAAATTTTAAATATCGCAGGGATTGCCTGTTCTATAGTAAATTTCTGACAAATTAATTTTTTACTGTCGCAAATTTTAAATACGCCAGGGATTGCCTTTTCTATAGTAAATTATTCAAAAAATAATTTTCAACTGTCGCAAATTTTAATTACGCCAGGGATTGCCTTTTCTATAGTAAATTTCTCAGAAATTAATTTCTTACTGTCGCAAATTTTAATTGCGCCAGGGTTTGCCTTTTCTACAGTAAATTATTCAAAAAATAATTTTATACTGTCGCAAATTTTAAGTGCGCCATGGATTGCCTTTTCTATAGTAAATTATTCAAAAAATAATTTTATACTGTCGCAAATTTTAAGTGCGCCAGGGATTGCCTTTTCTATAGTAAATTATTCAAAAAAATAATTTTATTCTGTCGCAAATTTTAATTACGCCAGGGATTGCCTTTTCTATAGTAAATTATTCAAAAAATAATTTTCTACTATCGCAAATTTTAATTACGCCAGGGATTGCCTTTTCTATAGTAAATTATTCAAAAAATAATTTTCAACTGTCGCAAATTTTAATTACGCCAGGGATTGCATTTTCTATAGTAAATTTCTCAAAATTAATTTCTTACTGTCGCAAATTTTAATTGGGATTGCCTTTTCCACAGTAAATTATTCAAAAAATAATTTTCAACTGTCGCAAATTTTAATTACGCCAGGGATTGCCTTTTCTATAGTAAATTATTCAAAAAATAATTTTCTACTGTCGCAAATTTTAAGTGCGCCAGGGATTGGCTTTTCTATAGTAAATTATTCAAAAAATAATTTTATACTGTCGCAAATTTTAATTACGCCAGGGATTGCCTTTTCTATAGTAAATTATTCAAAAAATAATTTTCAACTGTCGCAAATTTTAATTACGCCAGGGATTGCCTTTTCTATAGTAAATTTCTCAAAATTAATTTCTTACTGTCGCAAATTTTAATTGGGATTGCCTTTTCCACAGTAAATTATTCAAAAAATAATTTTTTACTGTCGCAAGTTTTAATTGCGCCAGGGATTGCCTTTTCTACTGTAAATTCTGCAAAAAATAATTTTTTACTATCGCAAATTTTAAGTGCGCCAGGGATTGCCTTTTCTATAGTAAATTTTGCAAAAAATAATTTTTTACTGTCGCAAATTTTAATTGCGCCAGGGATTGCCTTTTCTATAGTAAATTATTCAAAAAATAATTTTCTACTGTCACAAATTTTAATTACGCCAGGGATTGCCGTTTCTATAGTAAATTATTCAAAAAATAATTTTATACTGTCGCAAATTTTAATTACGCCAGGGATTGCCTTTTCTATAGTAAATTATTCAAAAAATAATTTTCTACTGTCGCAAATTTTAATTACGCCAGGGATTGCCTTTTCTATAGTAAATTATTCAAAAAATAATTTTCTACTGTCGCAAATTTTAATTGTGCCAGGGATTGCCTTTTCTATAGTAAATTATTCAAAAAATAATTTTTTACTGTCGCAAATTTCAAATCGGCCAGGGATTGCCTTTTCTATAGTAAATTATTCAAAAAATAATTTTCTACTGTTGCAAATTTTAATTGCGCCAGGGATTGCCTTTTCTATAGTAAATTATTCAAAAAAATAATTTTATACTGTCGCAAATTTTAATTACGCCAGGGATTGCCTTTTCTATAGTAAATTATTCAAAAAATAATTTTATACTGTCGCAAATTTTAATTACGCCAGGGATTGCTTTTCTATAGTAAATTATTCAAAAAATAATTTTCTACTGTCGCGATTTTTAATTACGCGCCAGGGATTGCCTTTTCTATAGTAAATTATTCAACAAATAATTTTTTACTGTCGCAAATTTTAATTACGCCAGGGATTGCCTTTTCTATAGTAAATTATTCAAAAAATAATTTTCAACTGTCGCAAATTTTAATTGCGCCAGGGATTGCCTTTTCTATAGTAAATTATTCAAAAAATAATTTTTTACTGTCGCTAATTTCAAATCCGCCAGGGATTGCCTTTTCTACAGTAAATTTTGCAAAAAATAATTTTTTACTGTTGCAAATTTTAATTGCGCCAGGGATTGCCTTTTATAGTAAATTATTCAAAAAATAATTTTTTACTGTGGCAAATTTTAAGTGCGCCAGGGATTGCCTTTTCTATAGTAAATTATTCAAAAAATAATTTTCTACTGTCGCAAATTTTAATTACGCCAGGGATTGCCTTTTCTATAGTAAATTATTCAAAAAATAATTTTGTACTGTCGCAAATTTTAAGTGCGCCAGGGATTGCCTTTTCTATAGTAAATTTCTCAAAATTAATTTCTTACTGTCGCAAATTTTAATTGGGATTGCCTTTTCCACAGTAAATTATTCAAAAAATAATTTTTTACTGTCGCAAGTTTAAATTGCGCCAGGGATTGCCTTTTCTACAGTAAATTCTGCAAAAAATAATTTTTTACTATCGCAAATTTTAAGTGCGCCAG